>JBBPDH010000037.1:13208869-13220052 GCA_037974565.1 Clupeocharax schoutedeni
TCATGGTTCTATACATAAACACAGAACCCTTGAAGAGGCATTTTCAAAAGTGTATAGCAATCACTACTCTAGTAGTTTTATTATTTGTTAATATTTTCTCTGCAGTCTGTTTTTGCATAAAGACAATTTTCCCAGGCTTCATACACATATTAGAATAGTTTTCTCTTTCTTTCTTCAAATGCACGACACACAAATCCCTCCTTTTTGATGGACAGTCTGAAGGAATAGGGAAATCTAAAGAAACTCCAGAGAGGCCTGATCCTCCTCTTTTGTCTCCTCGCATTAGCATATGTTTACCCATCCGCACTTTATGTATATCAGCTATATTAATAGGTGGGAAAATGTTTGGAAATGAAGCTGACAAGACATGTGAGAACCTACTTTGTCTTTCTTTTTTTTACGTCATCCTTTCTCTTTCTTTCTTCCTTTCTTTCACTGCCTTGCATTGGCTCTTCTCTCCCTCTCTCCCTCTCTCTCTCTCTCTCTCTCTCCCTTTTCTCTCTCTCTCTCTCTCTCTCTTTCTCTCTCTCTCAAAGCAAATGGCATGAAAATGTGCTATAAATCTGTTTCCCAGAGGAATTCCAGGCTGTCTGGCTGAGGCTGACAGCTGAGATTCGACACTTGTTGTGTGGTCAACAAACAATTTGCCTTAAGCTTCACTGGCTCTCAAAGGCCCTCCCTCACTCTCTTTCGCTCCGATCACGTGAAAAATATCGTTGTCACAGCTCCTTTTCCTTTTCGCAGCACGTCTGACGAGCCGGCTCAGATTTTTTCTGCGGCCTGTTAACTCCCTGGAAGGCCGAGATCTATTTCCTTCCTCTGTCTTGCACGGCTCCACCGCAGGTCTGTGCCTCTGGCAAATTTTATAGCACTTGGAAGTCATCCAAGGACTGTTTATTTCTACACAACGAGAACCACTCGGCGATAGTACGGCGGAAATCTCATTCACACAACTTTCCCATTTCCAAATATGCAGCCTGTGAATCAAAGGATGCTTGATTGTTTGTTTGTTTGTTTGTTTATTTATTTGCTTCTTACGTCTGGAGCTATGGAGCTAAGGTAGATAACAAGTACTGGAAGCTCAGACTGGAAGCTGCTTGAATCATCAGACAGTTACGTAATCTCGGACAGACTTGCTTAGTCTGTGTGGTTTCTGACACACAGCTAAAATGGATAAAGGTGAAAACAATAGGAGGAGAAAACTGTGTTATTTTTTTCAGAAATCACATAAGCCCTTAAGTCTTTTTGATATTATTTATCAACTATATGAAGCAAATGTATAATAGTTCAGACTTGATTCTGATGAGTAATAAAGTAAAGTAACCTCTTATAGTCATGTGTGAACACACCACAGCACACAGTGTGAAATGCATTCTCTGCATTTAACCCATTCACCAAGTGAAGCATGGGGCTGCCACCAATGAGGGGCGCCCGGGGAGCAGTGTGTGGGGACGGTACCTTGCTCAAGGGTACCTCAGTGATGACACTAGCTGTCCTGGGATTCAAAGCCACAACCTTCTGATTGCAGGGGAAACTCACTAACAGCTAGACCACCAGCTGCTCTGAAATAAACTAAAGAGGCAAACTTAACGCACCTAACAGTTCTGGGCAGACAGACTACCTTTATAATGTATGGAAATGTGTGTTTAATTTTTTGCTTTTCTTCTATTTCTGTCAAACTATCTTTTTATAAATGAATCTAAAACATTGTAAAAAAAAAAAAATGTGGGGCAGGGCAAAAGTAGATTTGAAGTGTTTTTGAGGTTTAAGCTGATGTACAATATCCATATTATTATTCAAATTGCACATTTTTTTGTTTATTAGGACATGAAGTTATTAAATGAGGAGTATTATTATTATTATTAATTTTATACAGTGCCGTAGACATCCCGATAAAATTCCACAGAAAAAAAAGAAGCAAACTAAAGGGCTTGAAAGTACGTTACCATTAAGTTCATGTTGGAGTATCTGTCGATATTTTTCTGGTATAGTTACACTTACAAAGGGGGCAGGTGAAGCTTTTTACACTAAGAGATCTTAAGAGATTATCTCCTGAAAAGTCTTTCTGGGCCTCCGTCCAGAGGGCTGAACGTTTTGTCCGGTGCCGGGATCTTGGCGAGTTCATGGGTCAGAATTTTGTTGGAGCAGACAGTGTCTTCTTCTACACCTGTCTGAGGTGTGGCCTTCTGAGGGAAGTGAACAACAGATCACTCATTAGGAGGCGGAGACCTGTCGATCATGAGCTCGCCTGTAGAATTACTACCACTTTGATCTCATAAAGAAGCATCTGGTGGGTTTCCTTTCATCAGGGTTCTGCACAAACGGACGAGTGTTATATGAACAACCGGAGTCTGCAAAACATTGATTTGTTAGTAAGTAGAATGCATGAAATCATCAATTTCTGGTTTAATAACCCAACCAATAATTAAAGTGAAAATAATCTGGTCATATGTGAACACACCACAGCACCCAGTGTGAACAGCACGAAATTCACCCTCTGCATTTAACCCATTCACCAAGTGAAGCAGCTACGAACAGAGCAACCGGGGAGCAGTGTGTGGGGACATTACCATGCTCAGAGTACCTCAGAGGTGCCTAGTGGTCTTGGGAATCGAACCCAGAACTTCCTGATCATGGGGTGAATGCCCTAACCACTAGGCTACCAACTGCCTCTTTTTTTATTTAATGATTTATTTTTAATAGTGTTAATAATGCAATCTCATGGTATTTTCATATGGAATGGCATTTATCTTTTATCTTTTGAGATGTTAATATCTTTACTGAACATGTTTGTGCTTTGGGAGGAAATCACTTATGGACATCCAGAGACATGTTGTATAACACGTATTGCCTTTAAAGCGAGATCAACATGTTTATTCAGGTGTTTATTTAAGAGGAACACTGATGGAGGCCGAAGTCTTTATTTCAGATCCACTGTGGTCATGGCTCGAATTCAGAAGCGTGTGCAAACTGTAATTCCTCGTTTCTGGAACAAAGGTAAAGGTCTCCATGGCCCACGCTCACCTGACCCCATCACCTTTTTGGGTTTTTGTATGCTATCTTGCACTGTGGCTGGGTCAAATGATTTCTCAAATTACTGACAAATAAGTATTTTTGGTCATATTTAACCGTTATGATTATATTTTAAGATTCATAACCATAATAATTCTATGGCCCAAGGGATTAAAGGAGAATTCCACCAAACTTGATTAAATATTCTGCATACTTCAGTCACTGAAACATGAACAAAGTCATTGAGTTAATGTGACATGATAGTGATTGTACGGTTATAATATATATAACCAATGAAGCTGCATGTTTGTTTGCAACGCTGCATGTTTGTATGGAAAGCTCAAACTAAGTGAAATAGTGGTTAATATTATATATTCATAGAGAACATATAGAACCGCATAAGTGAGTCTTTCTTTCTTTTTAGTTTTTTAAACAAAATTTTGTATGGACAACACCAAAAGTGACTTGACTACATTTGAGATGGACTGATGAGAGGGACGGCAACATACAGAAAGCTGAGTGATAAAAAACAAAAAGGAAAAAGAAAAAAAGAGTGGGTCATGCTGAGGAGGACAAGAGGTCATATAAGGCCACAGAAGCACTGGTGTTACTACATGCTCTGAATTATGGATAGCACTCAATGCAGTGTCTTACACACACACACACACACACACACTCCTCAGAACATGAGAATAGCAGCGGCTGCATAATAGTATCACTAATAAGCAGCAAGGCCAATTAGCCATATAAGAATGCTGTAATCATTCACCATGGGAAGACAGAGAGAGAGAGAGAGAGGAGTAGTGGTTGAATGGCTGCTTGACAGGTATAATTAGACCTGTGCTGTATAAGTAGCTCTACAGGGGTGCGACACGTATGCATCGTCATTGTGTGTTTCGCTCCATTCATTCTGTTTTATCTCAAGGACTAAGCAGAAGCACCAAGCTGCAGTGTCAGTAGATCAAACATCAAACCTAACACATGCATAACCAAAGCAAAGTCCTGACTAAGTCTGTTTCTGATGCTGGAAAAAAATCTATAGTCAACAGACTATGTTTTGGGCCAACTGTGGTTTAATGGTTCTGGTTTAAGGCCTATTTTTCTGTTCTTATTTAGAGATGGTCCTAAACAGGCACTGAGCACCAGCAGAAAATGCTGCTCTGGATATCAGAGGGCGGGGGAATGAATCTGATCCAATTGTGTCACAAGTTGAGCCTGAAATAGCACAGAATTGTGAAATAAAGTAAGTCACATAATAACACCAGTAACCACAAGGTTAGAGCATAGCAGAGGGTTAGTGTCTGATGTATAAACATATGAATATTATTTCAACTATGTATCCATAAATATGTAAAGAAAATGTATCATTAAAGGTCAGTACTGAAGGGTCCAGTGTCACTGCTGAAAAAGAAAAAGTGATTTTGTGCCAGATCTGTTGTTCAATTTTTAACACAATTTTTAAAAATAATATAATTTGATACATTCGATGCCTTCCCACTCAGGGTTTGCTTTTTAGATTTATTTTTATTTCATTTCACCTCATGCTTTTTAAAATATTATTCTATTGTTCCAAAAGCAATATCTGCTCAATGCCCCTCAATGCACCAATGAATGTTTACACCTCTTATAACTAACGTAAATGATACAAAAAAATGCTATAAATGAGTATTTAACTATAAATAGTGGGTTAGTTACGTACTCGTAAGAGTGAGGAAGTGTGGGCCCACACACAGGCTTCAAACTTTTAAAAACAGGCCACAGCAGCTCCATGACTCCAAACAGTCTGACTTCACAACATTTGTTTGCCAGATTTGTTGCATTCATGGAAAATCAAGAAAAAAAATCGTGAGATTTGAGATTTGCATATGCCTTGAAATCTTAAAAAACTTGAAGAAATTGCAAAAAAACTTACCAACTTCCCTCTATATATATATATATATATATGTTAATTAACGCAGACAATAATTTTATCGTGGGTTAAGCATTTTCTTTAATTACTCTTATTTTTAAAGTTAGTTTTTTTTGTGCTCAACTGCTTCAAAAACACTGCTGTAATCGACACTCCCCTCTCACAAAGTGACCAGTTGGATGGCATAACATTACTGGAAGTCAAAGGTAATTACTGCCGTTTTGTTTAAGAGGGAACAAAACATTTGTAGTCTTTGAATATTCAAGCCCTGTAAACAGTGCATCATTTCTCTTATTTTGATGGACTGTCATTCCCTTTCGAATTATGCTTTAAAGAACAATAGTGTTTTGTTTTCCTTTGGAAAAGCAGACCTGAAAACATTTGGGCGTCTAGTAAGACAGATTTGCAGAAACCAAACTAACAGCGCTGTGCATTTGAAAGCACTGACAATGCAGAGAAAGGTAGCATAGGCTGGTTGCCTGATCGACCAATAAAACACTTTAGCTATGAGGAAGCGAGATGAAGAATGAATGAAAGAAATGAGAGGGAAGAGGAAAAAAGGCCTGTTTGAAAGGAAGGGTCACGACTGGCAGTCTATCTGAAGAGTTCCTGTACGCTCACAAAGAGCCATGACATCATCAGGTATTGAGAGAGAGAGAGAGAGAGAGAGACAGACCGAGTGTGTGAGGAGATTAATCAGCTCTGTTTGCTGTGGCTTCACTTTAACAATTTATTTTCCCACCGCAAGCTTTATTTTTCGAAAACACAATGTAGTCTGTGCCTTATGTTGTGTCTGTATGTGTGTGTGTGTGTGTGTGTGTGTGCATGCTGTGGAAAGACGTCTTGTTCTTGTCGCTTGAAAGTGTAAAATACAATCTGAGAAATGTTTTTCACTCCACCCCTCCCTCCCTCTTTCTCCCCTGTTCCCTGTCCATCCCCTCTCCTCTGTAATAGGCCAGTAGAGAAAACTTTGCAATGCAAAGACGCCTGTAAAGAGCAGTGAGGTGCTCATGCACAGAGTGAATGGAAGATGTGCATTAGAAAGAGAGAAAAACAGGCAGCACTTTTAACTTTAGCAAAAAGCAAATAAAGAAACAAACAACAAAATGTCCAGTTCATTTTATTTTTCCATATTAGTTGAAGTGACCATTTGAATATGTGAACACACCACACAGTGTGAACTTCTTTCTCTGTATTTAACCTGTTCACCAAACGAAGTAGCAGGCAGCCAGGAGCACAGTGCCTGGGGAGCAGTGTGTGGGGACGGTACCTTTCTCAAGGCTATCTTAGTCACTGGTGGTCCTGGGATTCAAATCCACAACCTTCTGATTGCTGGGGCAACATCCACTGGCCTTGGAGCTGCATTTTTCATTATATGAATTAGTTTCAATAATGATTGAATAACGATAATCATTTGAAAACATCAGCAGCTATATTCAATTATAGTCAGTCAGTGATTCAAGATCCTTTCTTTGTCACATACACAGTTGTACAAGTGAAATGTGTCCCTGAAACATCCACGAGGCTGTCAAATATAGTTACAAATAGTCAAAATAAAGTAATCAAAAATATGTTGTACTATGAATCATTATGTCCATTTTCCTGCCTTACTCTATGCTTTAGTATTAAACAGGAAAAGTTTATTCTACTAAGATACTGGAGCTTTATGAATGTTTTTACTTTCCCCTGAAAAGTTTTGAGGTTATGCGGTTAAGTTCCATGAGTGTATATTTTAAAGATACAGCCCTGACTGATCTGGACTGTATGCAGCGGCCGTTACTCAGAAGTGTAAAAATGACTCATAAAATGACTCAGAAGTGAGTGTGATATTGGTTTAATTTAATATGGCAAAATATGCTGTTTCCTTCATTTCTGATGATTAAACAGCACAGGCACACACAGACAGGCAGGCTCTCTCTCTCTCTCTCTCTCTCACACACACACACACACACACGCACACACACACACACACACACACACACACACACCCACACACGTACGTTGGGCAGACATGTAAAGCCCTCAAATCTGTAGCAGCCTGTTGAGTGTACGCTGGTGTGGCTGCGCTGGAGGAGTGACAAATTCTCCAGAGCCACGTTATCTCACTATGAGGCTTTCAGCTCTCATGCTATAAATACACACACACACACACACATACAGACACACACAAACACACAGGTATGATACCTTACTCTGCAGCTTCCAGTCAGCACACAATGCCCCCCAAACACACACACACACGCACGCGCACACACACACACACACACACACACACACACACACACAGATACAAACACACAGGTATATTACCTTACTCTGTGGCTTCCAGTCAGCACACAATGCTCCCCAAACACACACACACAGACAAAATTATGATATCAATAATTCATTCATTATATAAACTGCTTATCCTATTCAGGGTTTCAGGATTCTGTCCCACAGCAAAAAAAGTGGAACACAGGTCACCAGTCCATTACAGGGCAGCCTCAGATGAACACATTTGTCACACTTAGACCAAGAGACACTTCGAGAGCAGGTTTTAATATAGCAAATTATTAAGAATGTCAGTAACTATGTATACACACTATTTAGTTTTATACAGCTCTGTTCATACATGCTGGGCACATCTAAAGTTTCTCTGATTCAGTTTAACCCTATGAGTTTGCCATGAAGTTGAAGTGAACCTTATTGTCACTTCAGCTCTTTATAAATATACCCCAGACCTGCAGCAGAATTGCTTTGACTTTAAAGAAAACAGTGATTCCGACCTTTTGAATCTCTATGCACGAAAATAAACTGCTTACACGCATTTGCTATAATGTTCATGTAAAGTTGACCATTTCTAGACTGGACATCCTTTTATGGCACATTTATTTATAGTGTGGTGGTGAGTTGACGTTACTACAGTTGAGTCACCTCTCTGATCTGCACGATCAACAGGCACCATTTCCAGGAAAACTGAACCCAATCGTCTGTTTTCTGTAAACATCATAAAAACAGGTCTTCACGGAAGCACCTTGAACATCTGGCAGAACGATATGAATTTTTAACCACAAATTATGATGATTCACTGGCTCTCCTGAATTTCTGGATGTTTGTTATGAAGTGCAGTTTTGAGTCAGACTCGTAAACGTCCACCAGGCCTCCTCGCGTTGCTGAGGTCATCCAGCAAGTGACCACAAACATTTGGGGAATTCTGGGAATTTTCCACCGCTTTCGAGACCTTGAGCAGCTATGAAATCATCTACTAAGTGGGTTAATAAACATGTGATATCACTTCATTCAAGAGACAGACAGAGAGAGAGAGAGAGACATATAAAGAGACATAGAGACAGAGAGAGAGAGACAGAGACGGAGAGAGAGAGAAACGAGAGAGAGATACATAGAGAGACAGAGAGCGAGATATAAAGAGACATAGACAGAGAGAGAGAGAAAGGAGAGAGAGAGACATAAAGAGACAAAGACAGAGAGAGAGAGAGATACACAGAGAGAGAGACATAAAGAGACAGAGAGAGTGAGAAATAGAGACATAGTAATTGAGAGAGAGAAAAAGGAAGAAGAGAAGATAATGAGAACGAGAGAGGGAGAGATGCCTCACAAAAAACGGCATCCTTGCCCCTTCCCCTAAAATGGATTTTTTTTGCACCTCCCCCTTTAGTACAGGCAAATTCCGCTGAAAGTTTACTCAGTGATGAACACATTTTTATCAGCTTCATGGAAAACAATTTGGCCTTGAATGCAGAATGTTTGTGTTTGATCAGCGTGTATGAAAGGCTTCATTTAGAACCGTTCGGATGAAACTGACCTGGTTGCGCCTGATAAGCAAGCTGGACATCAATATGGAGCCACATGTGAAAACAGCGGCCAGGAGACAAGATGTTGGATTAGTTATGTGAACTCCCGCCCCGCGCATGTCACACGCTTTGGCTTGGACTTTAACTCCTTAAACTGTAAAAGTCTACATTACTGACCCCACAATTCTGCACAATCAATAACGTACACATTTGTTTCATAGTAGTCACTAAACTTACAGTAGTTATAAAATATATTGTGATGCATCAATTTTTACATATTACAATTAATCAATGGATAATCAAACACATGCATTAAATTATGAAATCATTTTTCATTTCAATTGCAAAAATTCTTTGACTTCTATTTTGAAATAGTTTTTTTATGCTTTTGTTAGATCTGACTTGTTAGAATAAAGTGTTATGTATTGTTTTATTAGGTTAATTCTATATTCAGGTACTGTCACATTTGTGTATTTATTGTAGCGCTTTAGGAGAGTTTTGTCGACTAAAGAGATGATCTACAACATTTTTGGCTGAAAGTGGGGCTTGTTTGATCAAAATAAAGGGGGTGTGGGGGTCTTGAGTGAGGGGTTACACCCAATCAGTGTCCCTTCACTTTTGCCTTGAAATCCCTTTGTGCTACATAGTAGCAGTGTGTGGGGATGATAACTTGTTTAATGGTACCTCAGTGGTGCCACTTGCAGTCCTGGGATTCGAACCCACAACCTTCTGATCACGGGGCAACTCCAGCTATCCCACAATTAATAACAACAATAAAAAAAGTAATCAACATCATCTTTTTAAATTCTATAGCAACTTTCTCAAACTTAATGGAGCTTAACAAATAGTTACAAATAGACATCAAATTAAAACACAGAGTCCAAATTACAAATTACAATGACTCAGAGTACAGTTATGGAAAAGGACAAATAGAGCAGAATCAAGAGTTAGGAAAAGAGGCAGGGTATTGCGAGAAAAGATCTGTTTTTAATTGGGATTTGAAAGACACAACAGAGGAAACTGTACAAATATTGTAAGGGAATTCTATAGTTTGGGAGCCACAACGCTAAAACATCTACCACCTTTTGAAGACAGATGAAATGTGGAATTACAGTAATATTAAAGCCTTGCGAAGTCACTAAATAAAAATGTAATAGGAAATAAGTACTAATAAAAAAAACGCTGAATATTTTCACTTATAATAACAAAACACTGGTAGAACAACCAGTGAGCGGTTATTATAATACCAGGTTGAATTCATGCTCAGCTAGCTGTTACTAATATTCTGCATGTATTTTGCCCTCCAGTGAACAAAACTGAAATTAGCAACTACATTTCACCTCCTTGTCTGCAATGCAAAAGGATTTGGGCTTACTACATGCGAACCGCGCCCGAGTCCAACTGAACTGTGCTCTGGCACATCTCTTCCAAGCGGGCCAGGGACGGCTAAACTCCGCATTCTGTGCCGATGGATCCAAATCTGCATTTCTGATGTTTTTCAGTGTCAAATATCAAGAAATGGCAAAAATATGAAAAAAAATGTAAAAATGTCAATGGAGAGTAAAACAAAAAGTATTATTGACAAAAGTATTAATATATCAGTAACATTTAATCAATTCTGATCACAATGCAATATATTCTGTCCTATTTATATTCACACAGTATGATATCACGTAAAAGATATGCCCTTAAAGCCAGAATTTCTCTGCTTCAGTGAGATGTGAGTGAGAACAAACTATGCTTTTGTTATTGTGACTTCTATACATTTGCTGGACTGATGAGAGGTTTCAGCTACAGTAAATGAAGCAGTAGCTTTCCAACTTGGAGCATCATCAAATCTCCTCAACTCACTCCACCAGACCAATTTCAGGAGTTTTAGCACCCAAAAGCAGGCATGTTTGCCTTCTTAGCGGCTATAAAAGATGGGATTATCACCCTGCTTGTAAAAACGCTCGCAAGGAACATAGTAAAAAAAAGGAATAGGACCAGCTCTCCTATGGTTAAGCCAGGGGCAGGTGTTTGGCAAACACTACTGTTTCTGTACGCTCTGTCACACACACAAACACACACACACACACACTCATTCATACAAGTGTATGCTTGTACACAAACACAGCAGGCCCGAGCCAGCAGAAAAAGGTACACCAGTGGCAGAATGATCCCTTGCTGTCCACGTTTCCTGTTAATTGTGTTTATCAGTGAATATGTTGATTTGACTGCGCAGTTTCCCACCCATGCCTCACTAACAGTCTATCAAGGTTACATGGTGTAATATTTGATGCAACAGATGGGTATTTTGCATTAGAACTCTCCTGCTCAACAGGAATGTGTGAGTAAAATCAATTTGCAAAATCTGGTAGCATAAAATAAGAACATTTCATCTCCTGTTTTTTCATTTACATTTACATTTACATTTACGGCATTTAGCTGACGCTCTTATCCAGAGCGACGTACATCAGTGCTTAAGA
>JBBPDH010000037.1:13229088-13242181 GCA_037974565.1 Clupeocharax schoutedeni
ACACACACACACACACACACACACACACACACACACACACACACACACACACACACACACACACACACACCTTACTGAATACATGTCTTCTCCCATTACTCAGTCTCTCTCTGTCTTAAACACCTGCTGGCTACAGTGTATACCCCCCACCCCCCACCTCCACCCAAACCCCTTTGTCTCCCTCTGTTTCCACCCAGTCCCTCTCTTGCATCACCCACTTGCTAAGAAACAATAAATAAACCAACAACAAATAAATCAATATAAACAACCTAAACAGACCCCCCTATACTTCCTCATCGCCATTAGCACAAAATTCAATTACACTTTCACGTGTAGAGCGGCTGAAAGAGAAAAGAAGGGTGAAAGAGAAGCAGAGGTAGGAAAACGGAGGGAGAGAAAGAGTAAAGAGGCACAGCAGAGCTTATTATTGTGGCAAATTTTGATTAGCTGAGCCAAGTTATTAATCTTATTGTCACAATCATCAAACCCCCCCCACACACACACTTCTTTGCCGCCTTATTCTCCAACTTTTCTTTATCCCCTTTGCTCTTTGCAGCTGTATTTTGAATCAGGCCAAGGATCCATAGAGAACTAGCCATTTCTTTCGGATCAGTACATTCTCTCCCCTCCACACACACACACACACACTCAGACTCTTTTCTCCAGCTCATGGATCACTGGTTAGCTTAGGCATACAGGCCCCCCCTACAAAAGCTGCAGCTGACATGTGGACCTTAATGGCAATAATGGCCATTTTTAAGGCCAATCAATCACATTTAGTGGACATCTCCATTTTTTAGTGCCTGAAAAGGTATAAATAATAATAATGATGCAAAAAAAAAGAAAAAGCAAGAGGAATAAAAAAGCCTGAGGAAGAAGCATTGAGTAGAAAGAGAGAATAGAGAGAGAGAGAGAAAAGGGGCTCGGTAAATATTTTAACTGCTTATTAAGATTTGGAGGGCACGACAAAAGGAGCATCTGTGGAGTGAGGAGGGCGCTGAAAGGGAAAAAGATCCAGATGGCTTCAGGAAGCTGCAAGAGAAATTTGATCTATAGAGGGAAATAGCATGACGTTTTATTTTTTATTTACTAACACACACATAAATATGTATATATAATGAAATGTAAATGACCTGTGCGAGTTATGTTTTTTATCATTTTTTTCTGCAATTTTTTTCCCCATAATCTAAACTAGGAACCCTCTGCTCACCTTAGTTTTTGTACAAAATGTAAATTTACATTATGTTGAGAGAAAACCCTGTAGAACCATGCATAAAAAAGTTCAATCAAATTGGCCCTTTTAGTGTATCTTTAACATTTAAAATAACATATAAGATCTTATTTTAAGCTGTTTTGGTCTTTTTCAATTATCTGTGAAAAAAAAAATGCCAAAAATGGGGTTTTATTCCATCTGCTACAATATGTATGACCCAGATCAAGTTCTAATAAGGTATAACAATTATATAATGTGTTTGCAGTGTGTCTGTGTGTGCATGAGTGTGTGCATCCTTGCAATTGCATAAATGGATCCAGAGTCCAAAAGCCTCCTGTAGGCCCATGACGGAGGCCAGGATTCTTGGGACAGCCCATAAAGTGTGTGCTGAATGCCCTAGTTTGTTTATCTTCTCCAGACTCAGATAGCTCCGTGTCTCTTCAGCTTCGTCTTTACGAGCTGCCGCGGCCTGCAGTGCAATCCATACACACGCAACGGCTAGGAGAGGGGGTCTGGGGGTAGGTGGGTGGTGGTGGTGGTGTTGGGTGGGGGGGTAGTTGAGAGCAGGGCCTTGTGGGAAATTGGGAAGGGGGGTGGTGGTTTGGTTGCTTTTGCACCACAATGGGCCTTATTTACGAGCTTTAAGCCCTGCGTGCCCCGTCTGCTGCCATCAAAAAATGAATTTCAAAAGAAGCTGTTGAAAAAAAGAGCATCTTTAAAAATGCAAAGCACACTGACTGGGGAAATAGAGATACTAAAAAAAAGTTCCCATCCTTCTCCTGTCTTTCTCTCTTTCTCTCTTTCTTTCTCTCTTATTCTCTCTCGCCCTTTAGACTGTAACGAAAGGTGGATGCTTTAAGAAAGGTGAGCATAGCAGTTCACGAGATAATATGGAAAATTTTACAGCTTTCATTCTCTTCTAATCCCCCGCTCGCTCTCTCTTTCCCTCTTTTATCTGGTTTGGCTTTTATTGGCCGCTGGGCTCCTGGGAACTTCAGCCTAATAAAAAACAATCCAGGGGAATTTTCCACTGAATGTATGCAGTTTGGAGAGCAGATAGGCACGGAGGCATTCTTGGTACACTGTTATACTTCTAAAAAAAAAAAAAAAAAAAAAAGATGGTGCATGAGGGCAAGATTATCTTTATAACAAGTGGCAGATTGGAGGAATAAGGTTATGGTTTGCATTTACATTTATGGCATTTAGCAGATGCTTTTTTCCAAAGCAACTTCCATTTCCTAACTACAGGGGACAGTCTCCCTGGAGCAACTTGGGGTTGAGGGTCTTGCTCAGGGACCCAGTGGTGGTACTGAAGGTAGGATTCAAACCCATGACCTCTTGGCCCAGAGGCAAGTATCCTACCCACTGAGCCACCTCCACCCACAAATGTTTGCAAGTTTCATTCTGTTGCATCTTTCAAAAACTTCAAATTTGAATTGTAACATTTGTACATTTTGTAACTGAGAGTCAATGAATTAGATTTTTTATCATTCAGTGATGCTACTCTACTCCCTTCATCATGAAGTATCTCGACCACCCTCCACTCAGACAACTCAAAGCACTTCACTTCTATATATTTACTCCTGTAAATTCTTCCAAACTGACCTAAAATCTTTAGCGTAAAAAATGATTGTCAAGAGTTGAGATAACTGATTGAGTTTTGTTTATAACAGGTGGTGGATTGGAGGAAGAAGAGAACAGTGGATTCTTCAATACACATTGACAACTCTTTCAAGCAGGAGGTTCTTCACACAAACATGTGAGGTGTGAAGCATCTTTCTCATTACATCATTTGAACCAGATAAGAATGAAATTAAGTGACACTTTTGGAATTAAATCACAAAAAGAACCACAGAAGAAACAAGAATTTGGTAATCTTTTGATTAGTGATTCTTCAAAGAACTACTTTTTGCAGATATTAAGAACTTGCATATGATATAAAGGTTCTAAACTAGATGTTAGTCATGAACGATTCAAGAATATTAACTTTGCTATAGTTTACAAGTTGTATTCTCTTGCTTCTTTCAAAAACTTTCTTTACATTTGTAACTGAGAGTCAGTGGTTTTATATCATTCTGTGATGCTGCTCTAGTCCCTTTATCACCAACAAGTATCTAGACCACCCTCCACTCAGTAAACAACTCGAACCACTTCTACATTATCATCTGCATGTAAATTCTTTCAAACTGACATAAGCTCTTAAATGAGAGAAATGATTGTCAAGAGTTGAGATGATGGATTGAGTTTGTAATTTGTCTGATTCCAACGTTTGGAGGGCAAACCAGGATCTTTGTCCCTTTTTTAATACACCGCTTTTTATATCGTCCATGTTCTGTTCATTTTCAAAATCAAACTCATAAAAACGTCACTATGAGCAATAACCAAAGAAAGATCCTCGCCGAGATTTACATATTAATCCAATGTTAAAAATCACTCTGCATTAAAAATTTTACAGGCAAAAATAAAAAACGAAATGCTCCGTGACAAAATTGAGGGGAGCCCGTGCCAAGTTTCTGCTGTAGAACCAGCAGCACCAAAGGAATAAAGCAGGGGAGAGAAACACTGGAGCCTTGAAACACTTGGAGATATCAACTTTGTGTTTACACATTTGTGTATTTTTATTACTAAAAGGCAGACCAGACAGACAGACAGACAGACAGACAGACAGACAGACAGACAGACAGACAGACAGACAAATTGATGTGGTCAAGAAAACTTACTGATTTTACTGATGAAGTAGTTTACTAGTTAAGAGATTGAGTCTGACATGCAATAGTAACAAATAAATAGTAATATGTGTATATATGTCATATAATTAGTGACATAAATAGCGACATTGCACATTTCATAGTTTATTTTATTATTTATTTATGTTTGTCTGTCTATCTATCTATCTATCTATCTATCTATCTATCGAGAGAGAGAGAGAGAGAGAGAGAGAGATTCTTAAATATAGTTATTGAAATTTTAGTGGATCAACATCTGTAGCTCAATGTTATTGATAGACAAAGTCAGAAAGTCCATCCGCTCCCTCCCAACCCCCCTCCGTGGCCCCAGTGCGCCCAGCCCAGTGCGTACTAGGTGGCCACTCACTACAGCTATTGTGGATAAATAATCCAATTAACACAACGTCACCGTAGTGTCAAACTCAGCCATTCATCATCTGATCTGCACGTAATCGACTTTGTTGAACAGGCACAAGCAGCTGCACCATAGACACACACACACCTACTCAGCCACACACACACACCCCATCATACATATATTCATATCTCATACTCTGAACTGATAGGGCTGGTTAGCACCATGTCCCCGAGGTCTAGAAACTAAAGTGAATTAAAGGAGATGAGCTTGAACTGGCTTGAAAGTATGTAAAAAAATATTACATACTAATACTACTACTACAACTGCTGGTACTACTATTACTACTATTACTACTACTACTGCTACTGCTGCTGCTACTACTGCTATTACTACTGCTACTAATAATAATACTATTACTACTGCTACTAATAATAATACTATTACTGCTATTTCTACTACTACTGCTGCTGCTACTACTACTGCTACTACTACTACTACTACTACTACTAATAATAATAATAATAATAATAATAATAATGGGAAATTATGATAAAAATATGGACTAAAACTGGTAAATGCTTTATTACAGACTAAACTCAAAGCAGCACAAGTTAACATGAAAACATTTTATATTTAATTTATGAAACTTAATTTACAAAATGTCTACAATAGCCAAATTTAAGCTTAAGTATACATATTATCACTAACACAAGAAATCCTTTTATCTTCATTACTGGTAATTTCATTTTCTTTACAATATTTAAAGTACGTTTTCATAATATAAGATGTTTATAAAATAAATGGAGATTATGCACAATCGACTCAAATTACAATGTTATTTCTCCTGGTGTAAAGTTTTGGTTTCAGATGGATGAACGACTGTATATCACTAATGGTAGTGATCTGACAGACCTGGAAATGCTCTGTGTTTTGCTCTGTAAGTACATGAGTGCTGCAGTGATTGATGCCGATGTCCAGACTCAGGTTTGGTTGATTGTCTAAAGGTCAGAGGGGTCACAGGTAGGCGTGGAGAGGTTAAAGGTGAGTGCTGGAGGTGTGTGAGGGCTTTGACTCTGGCCCGATCCCACGAGAGGGGAAATCTCAGAGGACGCTCGCTCAGTCAGTCAGTCACTGCTGCATAGATAACATAGAATGGATGTAGCTCACAGAAAGACAGACTCAGTCATAATGCCGTGAGGGAATGAATGAATTAATTAATTAATTAATGGATGGAAGACAAATATGGCATAATGAATGAATGTGCAAATAAACAAATGAATGTATATAAGTGAATGAATGATAGAAAGACAAATGCAGACTCAGTTCATTCATAATTCAGTGAAGGAATGAATGTATGATGGATGGCTGGATGGATAGATGAATGGTGGATGATGGATGGATGGGTGGATGGATAGTTGAATGAACTATCATGATCTGTTTTTGGCAAGTCACTCAAAAACCATAAACAAATTAATCAAATACATCTACTCTATTTGCATTGCATTGAATGACGGGAAATAAAAAAAGAGAGTGAACACAACACTTAATGAACAAGTGAATTTCTTGATATATGTTCCGTGTAGCGGAAGAATAGGCCATTATTTGCACTCTGGCACAGGACAAGAGTGCGAAAAAGGCCCCAATCCACAGACTTGCGAAAAGTCCCGCTCTGAGGCATCAACCAGAGTCGACTTTTCAGTATTTAGTGCTAGCCTGGCACGCGGCGCGAGCAGCTCTTATAACAAGTGGGTCTGAAGTGAATGACGGCAGAAGAAGCAGAGTGAAAATAAGCCTCCCAGATGCCAAGCTTGTCCTGGGCCACTAAACCACCCCAGCAAAGCAGGAGCCCAGCTGGGCTTTTACAGCCAGCCCTCGCCCAGACGCCCGCCGTCACCCCAACAGCTGGCCAAACTCTCCATGTCATAACCGCGGCGTTGATTAACACAGACCACAAGTACCCGCTCCTCCACATCACCATGATCAGACGTGACAACACCATCAAATGAAAGACACTTATGATTATTTTTTGGTGTTTTTAGACCATAACAATCCATTTGAGAGAGAGGGGTGGAGGTTACAGGTAGAGCCATGGTAGGAACTTCCTTAAAAGTTCCTTCGAAGTTATGGCTAAAACATCACAACATCATTTAGTTTCAATCACTGCTCACTCTCATCTTAATTAAAGAAGTAGAAAAATGCCTGGGTGCTCCAGTCAAATGACGTGTACACTAAACATGTTGTACATATTATAGGTGAAACAAAGTGTGGCCGGTGCAAAATTTTGCATTCACATATTGCATTTATCTTCTAAATGAGGGTGTTCAAACTTGGCATTAGTCAGATGTATGTCAAATGTATGGCATTTTAACTTGATACTAGTTTTGTGTTTGTGAGACCAAAACCTTTAATGAGTTGAATTGAATGTAATGAGAGTTTTATGGATTTTCTTTTTCAAAACCGTTTTGAAATTGCAACAACAACTTTGAACCCACACACTTGTTCATACAGGATGAAAATCTAATAGAAACTGTCTATGAACATCAACACAGTTCGCTTTATTAAAACATAGCTATACTTAAATTACACAGCAGCATGATTCACTGGATTGATGGTAGGGTCTTCAGATGAAAGGAAAACTAAAGAAAAGTTCCCTAAAGCCTTCTCCTCTCTCTCTCTTTCTCTCTCTCTGTCTCTCTCTATCTCTCTCTCGCGCGCTCGCTCTCTCTCTCTCTCTCATTTCCCACTTCCTAGACCAAGGGAAACCAACTCGACTCAGTCTTGGGAGTTTGTGTGTGTGTGTGCATGTCTGTTTGTGTGTCATGGCACGGCAGTGTGTGATAAAAGAACCAATAAAGGGGCACTTTTATGACGACCGGACTCCCACAAAAGGCTACGGTCTGGCCCCCCTGCCTCCTCCTGGAGCTCGGGGTTATTAATGCGTCAGTTTTGCGCAAGGACCTGCCACCATGGCCTTCTTGGTGCCAAAGACATATTTCAACTCCTCATCACACCACCCCCAGCCCACCATTATTCAACAAATAAAGCTGTTTTGAAAATGATTTCCAGGGCAGTGTCGGTTCCCATAGAGATGACATTACATGAAAAGAACAGAGAAAAAAAGGAGAAAAAATATATATAGCAGGTAATAAACAGTGCTGGTGTAGAATGACATGGTCATGACAAAACTACTGGCAACAGTCCTTCCCTCCTAGCCCCCCATGCCAGCACACACACACACACACACTCTGTTGTCTATTTCTTTGTCTGACAACAACAAATAAGAGCTGTATTACGTACCATTTTATTCAGTGACTAAAATGGATTGAATATGTTATTGATGTTGTTATGTAAGGAACTGAAGTGTGGACCCCACACACAGGCCCCTTAAAGTTTCAGGGAGCCATGTTCTTGCGAAATACTTTCAAGAGTAATTTTGACGTGTACTCACAAGCAAACTGCTACTAGTTCCTACTAAAATGACATTAGCAACATTTTTCCTTTAGATGGACAGCTCAGGTAAGGTCATGGTTGCAGAAAGCTGGTCTCTTTAATTTGGCCATAAAAGCGTAGTAATGGTCACTTAGTCTAATTGTGCAAGAGATTAGACACTGGTTTTCCTGAGGATAAAGCAATTTCCTTCGACGTGTGACTCGATGCTATAGTTTGAGAATGTGTTAGAATGTTAATTGAACAACAGGTTGTTTTAGGCATGATATCTGCGTTCAACCAGCACAGCTCAACAGCTACACTTCTGAACTTGTTTCTATTGGATATCATGAATATGTTTCGATATCTACTGTATATTAAGTTCATGTATGTGCACATGTGGGAGTGGCAGTTGTTTAAACCTGCTGTAAACAAGTCTTGCCCTCCACTGGGGGCTGTTGCTGAACCATCACCTGGCACAGGCCTTAAAAGACAAACAAACACATGCTATTACCCATGGTCATACATATGATTGTTCCTTCAAAAACAAGGGAGAACAATAAAAATGTAAGCTTTATTACCTGTTCATACATACAGCTTTTAATGTATCTGTTTGCATGTGAATGGCAGGCCATTGTGCTGTGGTGGTCCATTGTTTTTCTTAGTTATGGTTTGTCATATGGTTTGCTAAAGAAGAACGTGTAAATCACATCCAGAACAATCTGACATGTCTCTCCTTGGGTCATTAGCTGCCTATCACACTCTAGCAGACACTCTGCTCTACAATGAGACTAAGGAACAGCTCTGTTCTGGCGAAGCTAAGCTTTCCCACAGTAATTTGTTATGGCATATTAATACTCATGTAGTGTTTCAGCTATAAGTGCAGCAAGTCTAGACTGCTGTGTCTTCCTCTCTCTCTATCTCTCTCTCTCTCTCTCTCTCTCTCTCTCACATTGAGTTTCTAAGGCAACGATCCAAGCCAGCCATAGGGGGTAGTGCAATAATTTGTTCAGCATTCTTCTAATGTCTTATTCACAGTTATGATTTGTATTGTAGAGGGAAAGGGAGAGGGAGAGGGAAGGCTGGGGAGAAGAAAAGGGGAGAAGTATTTGTCATTCTCTGGACTAACGCCAGAATACAGGACCCCTCTGTAGAGCCTGTCAACTATGTGGCGCTTTTTTATATAATTACCATTTTCATTGGATTTTTATTTTGCACCAACAAAAGGCCCATCTGCTGGGGGCCATGCTGTAGCAGGGGCCCGAGACCGACCCAAGACAATACACATGCAGGATCAAAGGGATGCACACACACACACACACACACACATACATACATACATACATACACACACACATACACACACACACATATTAAAGGCAAACTTTTCTTTCTTCTTACATGTTCAACCAGCCATCAAATAAAATACAGTACACAAAATCAACAACAAAACAACTTGAGGCAACAATAATAATTTGACACGTTTTTACAAAATCAAAAGAAACAGAAAATTGCTGTCATAACAAAACCTCATACATATTATTTTTTAAATACAGACTAATTTAATTAATTTAAAAAATAATGAGGTTAACTTGTTATGCTACTGTTAGTTTTCATGTAGGGCTTGTGAAGAACAAGATGGTTCACAGTACACGAGCAGGCCTTAAATAGGGATATAAATCATTTGATACAAAGGTTTTTTCAGGTACAATTTAAAACCAAAACGATCCTGCTAGAGCTCATCTCATTAGTTTAGTCCTCTGTTAAGTCATTACTGTGAAATACTCCAAAGCTAAAGTGTATGATCGGGCCACAAATTTGTATTTCTATTTCCATTTGCAGTCCGCCTCAAGACAAACAGGAACGATGCAATTACATTTACCCATTCCTCTCTCGATGAGAGAGGAGTGCAGTAAAAAGCAGCTATAAGCTTGGTTAGACCCGTTATTCTTTGCTTTGCAAATGACTAAAAGAATGTCAGAGCTCTTATTTGGGGCCGGTTGAATCATGCATTTCCTTTGACCTGGCGATAAATATGGTGATCTCTTATCTGAATGTTGCCCTGTTAGAAATGACTAGATTCTATAGCAATGATCTTAATGCTAGCTTTCGTGACTGCCTTTATGGGAGCAGAAAATGGGTATGTGGACGAGACTCGGCACCCATGGCACTGCGGAAAAGTGGTAGCGACAGATTTGCGCACACCCACACGCACAAACTTACAAGTCATTCTTTGATTATAGCACTTCCTGAAACATTAGCATTTAGCTCTGCCCGCTCTCCCGCTCTCTGGGGTTGTATTTTTGAGGGTTATCAAGCGGCTCATTGAGAGGAGGCCTGCTCTCAGCGGGAAGCAGGTGAACAAAGTTAGCATGAGGCTGCTTTCCCTGCACTGCTCTCACTCACTGCTAATTAGCTCTGACTGGGTTTGTTTAAATCCTCGGAGAGAGCAAGAGCGAGTGAGCAAGACACACACACACATACATATGCACACACTCTCCTCTCTGGTGGTCTTAGTTCATTTCCCCAGTCAGCAGGAATATTCACACACGCACACACACACACGCACACATGCTAACATGTGGCTGATTGTCTAGCCATTGTAACACTGGTCAGTACCACATACTGTTTAGCATTCTTCTTCTTATGAAATGTGTATTAGTAGTACCAATAACAGATCTGTTCAAGCACAATTCAAGCACAGCCACGTCAACAACAACCTAAAACTTGTGTTTTTTCCCATGGTGCTAGCTCTGCTGGCAGCCCGCGGGCTTCTTAAAAGGTATTGATAGTGTAGTACATTCACGTAGCAGAATGAGTAACGGTAATCGATCATTTCTCATCCGTCACCCAGCACGGCTCATATGGCCGAGCAGACACAACGCGACACTTCCGGCTCCGTCCTCTGATTCCCTTTAATGGGAGCATTGCACGTTAGCTGCTGACAGGCAGCAAGTCGACAGGAGCCAACTAAATTCCAGATGAGCCTGTTTTCCCTCGCTTCTCCACGACTCTCTTAACCTTCGGTCCACATAAACAAAATATGCTGAACGGTAATGGTCAAGCAGGATTTGATTAGCATGTGTCTGCAGCGCTCTTTCTTTCATTTGCTGGGTCACGCTTTGCCTCGTATCATGCTAAAAAGGGGTTCCTTGTAAATTTTATTGCCATGGTGTCAAAAAAAAAGACTCCCATGCAAGAGGCAGTAAAATACGAAGGGGAAAAGGGGAATGGATGATCCCTCACTCTTTCCTTTTCTCTCCATCTAGCCCTCTCTTTCTTTCTCTCTCTCTCTCTCTCTCTCTGAGGGTGCTGCAGCCAGTCTGGTTCCAGTTAGACACTCATTAAGGAGATCTTACAGCTCTAGCAAATAGCTTCCTGTCCCGAGTGCTTAACTCCTCTGGTAGGAAATGTCCCGGGCCGTAAAGGGTGAAGCCAACATCCTGAACATTTTTAAAAGTTAGCACCGAGGCCACGCCGCATGGTCCAACCCGCCACCTTGGCCAATCAAACGAGACCCACTCGACCTCCGGCCAATCAAAGGGGACCTTCCCTGACCCACACGTGACATCGGTCTCCGGAACAGGTGGTGTCCATTTAGTGGCAGCGAGCCGGACTCAACATGGGAAGGGAGCGGCTCTTCCCACTCCAAGCCTAGTTCAAAACTGTGGCTGAGGCGAAAAAAGAAAAATGTCATTATCTGTGCACAGTCTGTGGTAAACACACATGCAGAATATTTTTAGAAAGCGTAGAAACAAACATCTTCAACATCCAGATCTCATGTTCGCCAGCAGAATGTATAGTAAGAATGCTGACTCATGGTGTGTGGTAAATTTATTTAATCTATATGTTTTGCAAACAAAGCAATTAACACAATATGTGTTCAAATCAGTTGCATTCTTTAGTATTAGAGTTACAGAAATAAAGAAAAACACATCTATAAAAATGTCTGTCAGAACTAAGCTAAACATACTCAGGCATTTACTTCCCATCCTTTAACAAAACGTCTGAATCTTGAGAAAGATACTTCATGTTTTATGTGAACATATCTTTGAGCTTGTGTTTTTAGAGTGACTCCCTCAGTAAAGTGTTATTTGCATAGAGCTGCTGCTGTTTACCATCCCATAGAAACCGACAGGTTAGTGTTACCCGTAGTCATGGTAATTGTTGTATTTAAGGCTTCCAGAAGGTCTGGGGTGAAGTCTTTCCTCAATAAAATGTTCATAGAAATGAAAACATGACTGGTTATAACCTTTTTTTATGTGAAGGGTTCATTTGATTTGCTTTCAAACCAGTAGCCAAAGGCCTAATCAGTGGGGACGCTCAAGTCTACTGTTTTACTTACTAATAAATTAACAGTAGCACTGCACTACTTTCAAATAAAATATACAATACAAAATGAATGTAAGACGTTCTCTTTTTTTAGTTCCAGAAAGAATTAAATGTATTATTTAACACAATATTTTTAAAAAGCAAGTTTATTATTATTATTATTATTATTATTATTATTGTTGTTGTTGTTCTTTGTTGTTCTTTATTAATATCAAATAGATGTGGATGTGTCTGGTGCAACAGGTGTGTAACCTCCAGAAGAATCAGATCGCATATCTTCATTGTATTATGCAAATAAACATTGAAACACACACACACACACACACACACACACCCACATACATTCACAGGTGGGCTTCTCTTGCTGGGTCAGCACCAGTTCCAGTTCTCACCAGGTAAATGCCCCTTTTGTTTAGCTCTTATATCTGCTGCCTGAATTGAAGTGGATCTTCTGTTCCTTTAACTCTGTGTGTCATGCCTTACTCATTACAGACATGCATTAATAAGTACCCACAAATCATGAATTCGACAGAAATGTTTACCGCTTTGAGTTCACTAGTCTGGTGCGTCAGCATGCTGTAGACTCTCCCTTAACATATACACACAAACACACACACACGTCCACACAAATAAAGGCTGCAAATTGTTGAGCTAAGGCTGCAAAGTGTTCAGCTATCAATTTGAAATCAGCTATCAAATAAATAATAAAAGAACCTCAGCTGTCTGGGGAATAAAGGCTTGTGTTCAAACAGAGGTTAAATGGTTCAAGGACTAAGTTGAATCCTTAACATGAACTTAATTTATACACTGAAGTCAACACATTACTGATCTTCATAAAAGGTTTTGCGAAAGTATTGGGACCTGTTTTTCAGGCTTTGGGCTAGGCTCCTTGCTTCCAGTGAAGGTCAGTCTTAATACTTCAGCAGACCAATACATTTAGGACAAAGCCAGACTTCAAACTTTTGTGGACACAGTTTGGGGAAGAACCTTTTCTATTCCAGCATGACTGTGTCCCAGTGCACAAAGCAAGCTCCATAA
>JBBPDH010000037.1:13254379-13265207 GCA_037974565.1 Clupeocharax schoutedeni
GTTGATTAATTCAGAATATTTAAAGGTTAGAAAACTAAATAGTGTTATTTTCTCTGTTTGTGTGTGTGTATTTGTGTGTGTGTGTGTGTGTGTGTGTGTGTGTGTGTGTGTGTGTGTGTCTACTGCATTGGCTTAAGTGAGTGTGTACAAGAGGTTTCCTGTTTTGTGAATGTTTGAATGTTTTTGTTTAGTTGATTAATTTAGAATATTGAAATGCTGTGAAACCAAATAGTAATGACTGTTATTCTGTATGTTGTATCATTTCATATTTGCTTATAAAATCTATTGGCAAATGACATTTTATGCAATATTTTTAGCCAGCAATAAGGGCCCATTCTCTACAGAGAACGAACTTCTCCCAGTTCACAATTACAGTACTAACATGCTGAATGTAATATACTGAGGGGAAAAACATACAGTAAAGTGTGGTCTTTGTTGATGTTTAAACATTTACATGTTCTTCAGTAAAAGTTTGTAGAACAACTGCCATATTCATTGGGCCATTTCTATTGTAAATCATTGTGTACTCCAATGAAATGAAGCGGCTGAAATGAAAGAGCTTTTAGCCCTTTATCTCCATCTTTCACTGGGTTTTGAGAGCACATTTTCTTGTTAACTCCTAACATATGTAGCGTAGCTGCAAGGCAGGCTTCACACAAGTCTCTGGAAATTCTTAGGATACGCCAATAAGACACGGAAATGTGTAAAGAACTCTGGTAATTTTCACTTCAAATGTCAGAGAGAGAGAGAGGGAGACAGAGAAAGAGAGAGAGAGAGAGCGAGAGAGAGAGACAGTAAGAGAGAGAGAGAGAGAAAGAAAGCTGAGAGGAACAGAGAAAATGAGAGAGAGAGAGAGAAAATAGAGAGAGAGAGAGGGAGAGAGACCTCATGCCATGTATATTTTGAATTTTTTTACCTAACGTGGGAAAAAAGTTACGCATTTAATGAATAGTTCCTTGAGGTATTTTTTCTTTCATCAAGCTGTTTTTTTTTCTTCTTCTTGGAACATGTTAAGGATTCATTTACATACAGGATGAGTGCCAGCCACTGGCAAGCTTTCAACCTGCATGTCTAATGAGGTTGCACCGGAAATGCCATGGAAAACTGAATAATGTTGATAATTTAGGCCTACTGTAAAGAGAAGGCCGATGTTTTAAATTACAATGATGCATGTTTTGTATTATTGAGTGTACTGTATGTTACCGTTTCTCAACCTTTGTGGTGGTGTTTTGCTCTCACCTGGAGTCCTGTCTGAGTGAAGCTATGTTTATCTATACAATATTTTATCTGTCATTATTGTGATTGTGGAACCAGTCACATTGATGTTCTTTTTAAGTGTCATTATGGCTATTTTTAACCCAGTCAGTTTTTTGGCACTGCTTCTCATTGGATTGAATTTTGGCAAAAATTCTATATCGAAACATCCATTAACATCTGGTGCAGTGTGTGTATATCCAGATTTTTGATTGATTAATCAGTGGCTAAACACTGATTTTTTTAAACAATTTTTATGGTGAAGTCACCTCTGTAATATGTGTGGAGACAAATCAGATGTGTGTTGGAGAGGGAGTCTGTGACATCATGGCCAAGGCGGCCAGACAGGGACCGCAAGACACTAAATTCCAGGTCCGTTAAAAAATAAAAATCTAAAAATAACACTGGGTAACAATTTTTTTCATTGCAGTTTTTGATGTTTTCATAGTCATGTTTTGCTGATTTAGAAAAGCACATCAGTTTTTTCCTACCTTCAATTATAAGATCGTTGTAATACTATTATTTTCATATTAGTCTCACTATAGCGTGTGTGTCACGCTCAATGTGTGAGAGTCGGCAACCCTTTTATCTACATGTACAACAAACAAACAACATATTAATATGCAAAAAGTTATAAGTAGAACAAAAAAACATGAGCCGAGTCGAATTTTTTTCTAAAAATTACGTTTCTAACTAAACTCTTACTAAAAGCTACAACGAAATCAAGGTGCCGAGATTGTAGAAGATTGTAGAAGAAAGACTACAAACTGTAATGAAACTAAATTTGGTTGCCTGGTGTAATCATCCAGTGTTCAGCTGCCCTTAACCATAAATGGCTTGGTAAGAGATGGCGAGTTGACAGTAAACAAGACTACAAGCACTGAACCAGGAGATCGCCGGTTCGACTCCACAGTTTCTTAGCTCAAACTTTTTTCCCCATAAAACCAATGTTTGTGTGTCTGCAGACCTTTGTTTTATACCAACTGTGCAATCACACTTCACCTTTTCTCACGGAAATGCTGTCTAGTATACTTTGTGCACCTATTGCCATCAAGAGTATTCAAGCGTGCACACAGCTTATATAATCTTCATAGAATCGTACTAACAATAGAATGAGATGCTTTGGCTGAGCTTGGGATGAGCTTAACCAGTATTAGCTAGAAAGGTAAAAGACTCCCAGCAGTTCCCTGGAGTGGATTATTATCCAGAACATCAGTTATAATTAAACATCAGCTCTTTGGTCTGAATGCAATCAAATCAATACTAATGTTCTAATATCTAATGCAAAGCACTCTCAGACAGGTAGAGGCTGTTTTGCTGCAAAGAGGGAACAGGTTCCCTATTAATACCCTTGATTTCAGGGGAAGTCTTGAATTGTCAGGTTCTATGGGTGACTATGTCTTCTTCCATTACATTGCCCGGTTCTTAGTCTATTTTGCATGTTGCTATAAATGCAATATTATATGATTTGCAGATAGGACTATGTTTCCTATTTGTGCATAAACTAAAAGTACAAACATTGTATGATGAACTTCACATAAAACATCTAGTTTTAAAAGTATAAATATATTATATAAAAGCAAACATCTGACAACCCTTTTACAATTCACCATCATTAACTTGTTTATTTTATAAGCAAAGCAACAGCGAGAGGCAGAAATAGTCTCATGTGAGGTCACTGAGGGGTCTGTTTCAGATTGCAGGTCCTTTCTGACAAGCTCCAGACGCTCCACATGTGTACACTAGACAATAATCACATTATGTTGATACAAACAAAAGCATAAGGCTGTTTCACTCATGTCACATCTGTGTGATGATGCAGAACGACTTGCTTTTTATTAAGGTGTCTGTGTTATCAGAGTGTTTATGGAGCCTGCGCAAGCAGTCCAGAAGATCAGACGTTCTAGAGCAGTGGCCCCCAGCCCCCGCGGACCGGTACCACATGACCCTAAAATGCGAGTCTAAAAATGCGAGGACACATTGGATTTACGTTTATTATTATATTTTAAAGAGACCCCCATTATTATATTTTTAAAATATCCCCATTTTTATGTCTATCATTTATTTGTATAAATACATATACATATATTTATCTGCCACTCCTTAAAGGCCGGGCCATGAAATTAGTTTCTGATATTAAACCTGTCCGTGACTAAATAAAGTTTGGGGACCACTGTTCTAGGGAACCATTTCATCCATCCAACAAATCCTCTGAGCTGCTTTTCCCATCCAGGGTTTAATGGAACCCCCGGACTCATTTGCAGAAGGAGTCCAGTCCATATTGGAACAACTGTAGAGTCTGATTTGTAGAGAGTCTACAAAGCATTGAAGGAAAATATAAATTAGATAGTAATTATAAACATTTTCTCGTAGATCAACGTGCTTAAAACGTCAACCCCAGGCACAAAACTGCCCTGAGAAAAGAAATACAAAATGCTTTTTTACAGAATTTTTTTTTTTTTTATAAATCGGGCGTCTTTTGTTGTGCTGTAGTCGGGATGTGATTTGATGGAAGAGTCTTAAATTCTCAAATCTCGTATTCTTATTTTTGCCCTTTTGTTAAATTTTTTTATGATGATATATTTTGAACAATTACGGAAACACCAGCTGATCTTTACATTCATGACTGTTTTTTCCATCTTCTGTAAAGATAATATTTTGGAAATCTAAGGTTTTGTTCTGATAGTGGCAATATGTTATTAGCACATTTAGCTAATTATATAGCTTATATAGCATGTATTACATGCGACTCCCAAATTAATCCTAAATCTCAGTAAAGAGAACATTTAAAAAGAGAGAGGGATGTGCTCCAGAACCCCCCCACCACATAAACATTTACATTGGGACATTGGAAAGAGACATTGGAACAACTCTTAAGATTCTTATTCCTATATAATATTCCTAAAATGCAGCATATTTTTCCTGCTTGCTGTATTCTCCTGGATGCTGGAGTGCTTGGTATGATCGTGAGAGTCTTTGTGGGGGGGCAGACAGGTTTATGGTTTGTTCTTTATTAGTTTGCCATCTGTACAGAGGTATGCTAATAGCTATCTGTGACTATTTACACATATGCAAAAGCACATCCATCTGCCAGTTCCCACAACCGCCCCCCCAACTGACTCTCACCTTAACACCAAACAACTGCTCTACATACATACACACACACACACACACACACACACACACACACACACACACAGGTGACAAAGTGGTTTGCAGACACCCAGCAGTCTGTGTGTGTCTGTGCACACGTGTATAAAGAGACATCAGCATATGGCCTCTACCCAGAAATTGTCACATCCAAGGTATTCTTGCTTGCCATTTTGCAAGAAAATGAAAATACATTCACCATATTGAGCATATAATTTTATTCAGACAGTGAATTAATGGAACAATATGTTCACTACTATTATCAAGAGTATGAATTACAGTAGACCCAGCGGCAACACACGCCACACCGATCGCAGCATCTGCTCTGTTACCTTCTGAGGGGCCTCCGAATAACCTTAGCTCCCATTTCAGAGCAAAAATATTTATCTTATTATCAAAAGTATATGGATCAGGTTGGGTCGAGATCAGCATTTCTTCTTAGAAAACAATGGGAAACATTTTAATGCGGCTCAGATCCACTCATTACTAAAGACCTTGACTTTAAGCGTACTTTAAGTTGAGCATAAACCAGATCCTGAGAGAAACGGAGCTTATGGGAAGAATAATATGCTTTTAAGGGCTGGCAATAATTGAATCAAACGCTGCTGAAAACATAATGGGAGGCATTAATGTTCATTTTGGTGTTTTAGTGTACATCTCCATATAAATATTACAATGAAAACGACAGAAGAGATGGTGAAATAGGTGTAGGGATATATCCTGATTACATGTGGAGGCATACATCTCACAGCAAAAGCGTCGGGTGTTGTTTTTTTTCCCTGTGCTTTTTAAGTGAACTGTTTATCATCTTAAAGTGGAAGGCAGATCTCACTAATAAACAACACCATAAATAATCAGCGCAAGAACATCAACACTAACACCTCCCCCACTTAAAAAAAAAAAACAAAAAACAACAATACCAATTATAGCCGTAGCGTCACGCAGAGCCGGCGAGTGCTTTAGCATGATGCTAGCAGTAAACATGTGTTTCGGAGCCGCGGGGATGCTGACGGAAGGAAAGCCAGGTCACGTACAGTATGTTGTGTCTGAGCATGAAGGGACATTAGCACATTAATCCCCACCTGACACTAATACTGCTGTATGACTGACCTGAATGCAGGCCACTCGTCATTACGCTAGCCATATGGCCCCAGCAGTTAGCCCTCGCGCCCTTGGAAGGATTAACTCGCGCTCTTTAGCGCTGTCGTTCCTCCGGAGCAAATAATTGCATGACGGCATTAGCGTATCAAGCCAGATCCTGGTCGAAAGATGCCCTCAAGGATGCCGGGATATGTAAACTAAGCTAGTATCTAGAAAGGGAATTGTTGCTGGGTAGAGGAGGTGTTTTCAAATGGTCCTGTTTTGAAGAGAAGCCATATGTTTCTTAGAGCTTTGTAATCTGTGATGACCCTGGGTGACTTATGACAGTATTTGACAGGTAATTATAGTATTACACCAATAATTCTGATGGTAATACCTGACCATATGTTAACATATTTAAACCCACAAACGACCAGCGTGGTCAATAATATTCAAGTCTTGCAATTAGCATTAGCATGCTACATATTACAAGCACAGCAGGGGTCCAAGCACTGCAGATACTGGTTATTATAGTTTTATCATCGCTGTTGGGTAATAATGTGCTAGCCCCTTTTCTCATACATAGACACATGCTCTCGACGTCCATCCAAACTCTCATCCTACCCTGGCTCCCCTTCCCTCCACCCAAACCAACCCCACCGTAATGAACAAATTCACAGCACATTACTCTGGACTTGATCTCTGGCAAAATAATGCTGGAACAAACAATTTGGTTTGTCAACACCTTTCTGCGGCCTCCTCCATCACTGTCAGGGCTCTAAATTTAAACGGCAAAGTGCATTTGACTGCTGGACCCCTCTCTGATTACCCTCTACGGCTCTGCCAATTGCTCCAGACAGACCGGCCTTGCTCTGATTGCTAACCTGGCTTGAAAATAGTCTCGGGCTGCCCGTGGATTAGCATGAATATTTTGATATAGATCGATAAGCAATCTCCACTCTATAAGAAATGCCAGCGGCCTTCATTTGGCCGATCAAAGGTGGGGGAGGGCGAATTGGGGAGGAGGGGGGGCAGTTGGCTATTGTTTTCCAAGTGCTCAGAAGAGTGAAGCTGATTCCAGAGGAGAGAATGAACGATCCAAGGCTGAAACTGTCTCTCTCTCTCTCTCTCTCTTTCTCTCTGCCTAATCGGGGAAACAATCTCAGGCTTCACACAATTCCATCTCCCGGGATGGTGTGGTGTAAACGAAAGTGGCATGACCTCCATCCATAGGGGGACAGAGTTCATTTGTTAAGCATTGCTGGTGGCGCGGGTGACCCCCCGGCCGCTGGTCCCACTGACCCGGATGTAAGAGGGCCAGGTCAGTTGTCAGCGGCAATGCCCAGCTCTCATCTTCAGGGCTGATGGTGCCGTGTGGTCTGTTAGGCTTGACCTTGACTCGAGTTAATGTATCTGGCCAGAACAGGTCATGAGTGAAGATTGGTTAATAAGACAGCACGGGCCGCGGAAGAATCTCCTGGGAAGGTTTCCATCTCCATTTCAGCTGTGTGTATCCCTGCAATAACAGGCCTATCTAACATGAAGACCCAGTAGATAAACCAACCAATATGGCCTAATGGAAGACCAATTCCGAATTTACAAGCCAGTAAAGGACCATTATCAATACTTTTTGTCCCAGAAGACTCCAAGCTTCCAAGGTACACATTTTTAGGTTTTTAAAATATCGTTCATCCAACAGCCAACATCCAACATTTTTATAAGAAGAAACATTACATTTACTGCATTTGGAAAACGCTTGCATACAGATTGACTTATAGGCTAATTTTGTTACAGCATTAACATTAGGATGCTAATGTAGCAGCGGTGTTACAGATCATGTCATACCAGAAAGGTGATTTTATTTAATTTCCATTGACACCATATCTGGAGAAGCTTTAAATAGACAACTATTTAAAGAACTAACAAACAAACAATAAAAAATTTTCAGATTAATGAGACATTCTACCTATATATTGTTTACTTTTTTAAAACATGGTTTGTGATTGCAACGAAATGGCAATTGTAACTTTTCTCTTCTGGTCTCTAGGTAGTAGTTTGCATAGCATAGTTGGTTACTGCCCTCCAACTAACCAACTATGATTTGATTCACCTCTCAGGTAAACATCTCATACTGTACCACTGAGCATCCCCGGGAAAGTCTCCAAATGCTATTACCCCTGCCGTGATAACGACTGTAAAACACCCATATTTTAGATGAATAAGGTAAAAAGTAGACCATAGTAACAAAAATGCAGTTACATTCACCCCATTGCTTTGTTATTTTGAGCTCTCTGAACATGTGTATTGTCTTGTTAACTATTAGAACTCATGGTTTTCCATTTTTGGCACGTTATTATTTCAGAAGACTAAAATATTAGTATTGACTGAACATATTTTGGACATATATTTCATATGTATATATATATATATGTTTCAGTATAAGTGAAGAAACTATGTCCGAAATATGCATCCGACACCTTTAGTCAGTACTAATATTTCTGTTTGTTAGTAGGAGATTTTTGTCATGTCTTTATCATGGAATACAAAAAATCTGCAGTACAAACCTGAAGCTATGAGAACAGAATGTCAGTTAAATGTAATTCAATGCATTACTATGTAACTGATCATTCAAGTGAAAATCTAAACCATGCAGCAACACCCAAATAGCTATATTTATGGAGACCACCAGTGCTGCTACTTCTTAAATGTGATCTCAATTTCTAATATGTAAAAATGTCACCAGAACCAGCTAGATGAAAAGTAGTCCCATTACTTCTGCGGGGAATGAGGTGCTGTGTTACTACAAATCTACTTTGCTAAAGTGTCTAAAATGTCTAGGTGACATTACCCAGCAGCACTGGGGGGAAATGAAACCCCAGCAGTGGCCTCAGCCTCCAGGGACCTGACCGACTAGTGCGGCCGTGACATGAGGCGGCAATGGCATACGACAGGTTTGATTCATTAGGAAATGTCACTTTGTTTCAGAGCGGCTCGGGGAGGGTGATTAGAGGGCTGTAATCAGGATTAATTAGGGGAATATATATCTGAGGATTAGCAGGCCCCAACCTACAGCTCCGCGACAGGGCAGCTCTCCGCTGAGGCATGCATCTACAGTCACACGTGCTCTCTCTCTCTCTCTCTCTCTCGCTCTCTTTCTCTCTCTCTGGCCGGCTGGTTGGTCTGGCTGATTTACAACACAAATAATACTTTCAAAGAGACTTTGAGGCTTTGCCGGCTAAGCCTTCGGGTAGTGGGTAGGAGTTTTGGTAGCATCCACACCTTTTCCTAGCACCACCAGTTACATATTATAAGTTGAGATCCCATTGAAGAAGTTGCATTAGCATTGGTGGTTAACCCCTAAAATACAGAGTTACAGAGATATTTAGATCTTCAATTGCATAATTAAAAAGATAGTAATGCATTGAATTACATTCAATTTGCCATCTGTACTCAGATTCCATGGCTTATTAGTATTGCAGAGAATTGACAGCATGCTTGATAACTTTACAGTAAAAAAAAAAGTGTAAGAGCACAAAATAAAGACGACCTTGCTCCATGCCTACTCTCTTTTACGCTGATTTCATGGCTGATTTGGGACAAATTATACGAAATTATGTGCTTAGATCATAATAACGCTCAATGCAACCAGCCTGTTGTGCAAATGGTCAGTGATTCAGTGAAAATCATGCGTGCATTTTTCATCCTATGCATCACGAAGCTGCTTATTGTGGCCGTTTCTTCAGAAATTAGTGTGATTTCATTCTGAGACATTACATTTCATTTTCAAAACATTAAAATGATTGGGCCATTAATATGCTGCCCACAAGGAAAGCAAAGACGGAGCAGTTAGAAAAGCAAAAGACATCCATAATGGCCACGGAATGAAGGCAAAGGCTCGAAGAGGAAATGTTGTGACAGAAAAAATTGCCTCCACATTAAGCATTATTAAGGGCAGGGCTGAGTGTTTGGGGAGTCCTGTTTTGAGACTCTCTGAAACGAGTTCGTTCGCTGGTTCGCATGAGCATGCAGCACCAAGAATGCCAAACAGAACACTGGAATCAAAAATATTGTTCCTCCTCAATTTTACGCGTCCAAAAAAAAACCAGCCGGCCCTCAGGCCATCTATGGGCATGAGTTATGACAGAAATCTGCCGGGCAGCTGGTTATCACACTGTTTATGTTATTGGTGCCGCATGCTTGAGTTAGCATAACCTTGAAACACTCCAGCTCGAGTGAAGGCTTGGAGGACGGGGCTGTTTTCGCTCAACCAAGCTGAAGTTTGGAGATGATGCATCACCCCGGTCTTGATGTCATCCAATGAAGCCTTCCTCTCTTTTATTCTTTCTCATACCTTTCTTATTCCTACTTACCTTATTTTTTCTCTTCTTTAGCTCTTCTGTTTCTCTACAACTCTTTTTTTGTTGCTTTTGTTGCTTCTCTTCTCACTTTCTGTTCCTCTCCCCTTTTTTCACTCTCTGTCCCTCCCTTCATCCCCCCCCCCCAACCATTGCTCTCCACACGGTCAGGGTGGCCTGCTCCTCTAAAACATAAACTGAAGTGGTGGACTCTATTTTCCTTCTGCTCCAGTGAGAGAATAAAACAGCTCCGGCAGCGGCTCCGCCGTGGTTTTTAGGAAAAAGAAGGAGTGGAAGATAAGTTGATTGGCACTGCAGGGAGAGAAGACAAGGTCATAACTGTAATGTGCACATTTTTTAGATCCAACATGGACCGTCCTGACCAGAAACTGGACCCTGTATACACCTTTAGGGGGAAAAATGATTATGAGCATAAAATCATCATTTCTGTACAGTTTATTAATATTGCAGAGGGTGGATAGCATGTTTGCTAACCTTACAGTAAAAAAGTGCAAGAGCACAAAATAGACATAGCGATAGCCTCTGCTCCATGCCCACTCTCTTTTATGGTGATTTCTTGGCTGCTTTGGAACAAATTATACAAAAAGTTGTGCTTAGACACTAATAAAATTAGTCTTTCCTCAATTCCAGTACTACAATATGAAGGCCTTCAAAAATCAATGCAACTATGCAGTTGTGCAATTGGTCAGTGATTCACATAAAGTCATTCGTGCATTTTTTTAACTGCATCAAAATGCAGATAAGATTAGTATATACCCATTCACTCACACACATCATAGTTTTGTGTATTGACTTCTATGTTACAGGACTTTTTTTCGCCCTCAAAATATCCGAGCACTTTAGCACCTTTAGGATTTCAGTGCCTTGAGGACTCCTGAGATTTAAGGGCTTTTGGATCTTCAGGACTTCCTGACTTCAGCATATCAAAGACTTCCTAACTTCAGCATCCCCACAATTTCAGAACTTCA
>JBBPDH010000037.1:13353061-13364082 GCA_037974565.1 Clupeocharax schoutedeni
AACTTTATGATTTGTTTATTTCCTAAAATATAACCCAGCTGGTCCTTGTCGAGAGTCTGAAACAGGCTGCGAGACTCCCGTTGTCCAGGCGGAGCTCCTGGAGGAAATGGAGAGCGTGGCTGATGGTTGCTTAGCAACGACAGACGCCTCTGGGGCGCAAGCGCCCGAGTGCTTTTGGAAAAAAGGAGAAAGCGACGCGCCTCGCGTTTTCCACGCGTTTTTAGGCGCGATATGTGAACGGCCCCTAATATAACGTAACAAATTGCAGTACTGTATTTATAATGTTGGCTCCTTTTTGCTGCTCTAATAATCATACAGTATACTTGTTCTTCTTACGGTGTTGTGCAGTTTTTATTGTATCGATTATGCCCTTCTTATTTTATTCTCTTGTTCTGTCCATTTTACTGCTATAACTAGGCAAATGTACTGCTTGTGGAAATCTCTCATCTTATGATATAGCTGATTATGATATAGTTGATTTAAATGTGTTTGAATACACACTACAACATGGGCATCTCACCATCTCATGCGCAGATGGAGAATAAACATTACAGGAGTTGGACACAGAGGAAGAACTGAACCCTAAAATGGGAGCTTTGAGGTTTGAATACAAAAGGTGAAATGTGAATTAAACTGCTGTGATTGTAAAGCATGTCAAAAAAAAAGAGACAAGTGGCAACAAATAAAGACAAGGTATTGTCAGTATGTTTGCCATTAATAACATAAAAATGACATAGATGGTGGCATTTTCCGTACCCAAAGACGTACTGCCAGTGTGAACAGTTTACAAGGAGGGAGGATCATTGTGGTGGGTTAGAAACAAACCTGACTACCGTTTCTGTCTCGATCGTAGACACGCAGAGTAGCCATACCGGCGTCATGGTCCACTTTCGTTTTCCATTTACCTGCTTAACTGGTGTGTAAGCATGGTGATCAGGACACACTGGTCTAAGAAAGTTACATTTTACTTTCATAGACCAATGTTTGTGTTTGCATAGCTCAGACTTGGCCAAAGTACAGGTACCTGATGGTAATATTTTCATAATATTAATATTAAGAGAAGATAGATAAACTGCAGATACAGACACAACAGAGTATAACAATTTAATATAAAAAGAAGTGTACATATATATACACCCACACAGTCCTGGGTTTGGCTCCTGGCTAGTGCTGTTAAGGGTCTTTTCAATGTGGAGTTGGAATGTTCTCCCATCCAGGCGCTCTGGTTTCCTTCCACAGTCCAACAGGCCCACATGCATCTCAGGTCAACTGGAGACACTAAACGTCCCCTAGATGTGAGCGTGATGCCCTCCTATAATGCCCTGGGATGGCCTCCTATGACCCTGGTTAAGAATAAGTGGCTCAGATAATGAAGGGATGGATGGATAGTTTACCACCCATCCGCAGGCCTTTTCCAATAATGGGCAATAATACACAGAGACTCGTTTTTAATGTGAAAGCAGCAAAATATAACATACTACACTCTACAATAAATACAATGAATGTGCATTTGTAGTGTGTGCACATTATTATGAAATTACCACTTATCAGTCTATGCTGGTGTTTGTGGCACCAGTGGCTTTGCAGTATATAGAGGGCTTTCCTAATGCAAAGCATGACACACTAACAGTATTAGCTAGGCCTCAAAGCTTTATGACCAATAGCAGCATATCTGTGCTTTAATGTGCCCCCTCTTGGTAATGACATCAAATACACAGAAGCAAGGGTGGGGGGAAAGGAAGAGAGAGAGAGTGAGAGAGTGACAGTGAAAGACTGAGAGACAGAGACATAGTGAGAACAGGAGAGGTGTCATTACATCTTTCTGACCCAACAAGACATAGTGGGGTTAATTTTGTCACCACAGACACAGACAGATTGGGTAATATGGAGCTCTCTCAGTCTTGTAGGTTAACTCTATTAATGCCAAACACACACACACACACACACACTCACACACACACACACACACACACATTTCCAAACGCATCTCTACACACTGTAATTGGTGCCTTTATGTGCATGCACTAAAGGCAAAGCCATGTATTGGAACAGAGATTGCACACTACTCTCTCACTCTCTCGCTCCCTCTCTCTCTCTCTCTCTCTCCCTATCTCTCTCTCTCTCTCTCCCTATCTCTCTCTATCTCTCCCCTCTCGCTCCCTCACTCTCTCTTTCCCTCCTCTCTCTCTCTCTCTCGCTCACTCACTCCCTTTCTTTCCCTCCTCTCTCTCTCCTCCCTCTCTCTCACTATGTCTCTCATAAGGGAACTCCAATACTAACTCACTTTTCTGCCGTTAGATTATAGCTCTAAGCCACTTGCTTATGTCTTTTACACTGAATCGTTCATCTCTCGCACAAAAAGTGTCACAACAGTTCGATGGAGGAAATATCGCTGTATTACATTTCCCAAGAGTGCGTGGGCAAAGATAACATCCCTTTTAGCCTGATTCGACCTTCTCGTACATGCAAGCTTTGGCCCCTTTTTATTTTTTACAATAAACCAAATGCTTTTATGGCTGTTTTCTTGTTTGTTGATGCTTTAAATCCTAATGCGAATAAACATTTCTTAATATACATGTACATCTACCTCCGAGAACCACCAGTCCAGTTACTGAGCTGTTATATATATTCACACAACAGTTCAGTAACTGGGCTGGTGGTTTTTGTAGGAGATTTCTGATTTTATTTATTTTTTTTAAGAATGGCTGTGAAAATGTTTGTTAAACATAAACAAACAAGCAAACGAACATTGAACCATTTTGTTTATCGTAGACTGTTTTTATACAAAATAAGAAATGCATAGATGAAATAAATACTGTGAAGTACAATACACCACATACAATAAACCGTAAATAAGTCAAATAAATTCAATTACATCTGCACAAATGAAATAATCTAAAATTCTTTCTAATTAAAGTTGTGGTCTTGTGGACTCTGCCCACATGGTTAGAGTGTGGGGGGGAGTGTTCTGTTTTACTGTAGAGGAGTGTAATACTGCTGTGTAATGAGTAGCACTTCAGCACCTTCCACCACTAACATTCCTCCCCGACGCCGTGCGTTATTAATATTTGCTTTTCATTTTGACCACGAGGAAAGGAACGTGAGGGCGGACAGGAGTGTGTTCTATAATCTCTGAAATGACCCCAGGGCAGGATATTAGTGCTGAAATATTCAACCCCTACACGCACAGATACACAGACACATCCAGACATCTACCCTCACAAGAGAGCAGGGGGCTTTTATTGCCTAATTTGACTTTGCTGGCTTCTAGAAAGCTAACTGTAACTTGATGATGCAAGGAATAGGAACGCTGACAGGGTATAGCAGCCAGGCCCGCACGCGTACACACACACTTTCCACCTAGGCTAAATTCAGTGGAGCTCTGGCAACTCCATTTGTTTGTTTTTTTCGAGCCCAAAAGACACAAGCACAGCTGATATCTCCTTCCAGGCACTTGCTGAAGTTTTGCGTGGTTTTTTTTCTTCTCTTGTCTCATTCGGAACCTTGTTTAGCGCCCTTCCATTCGTTTCCACTGCTAATGTAACACAATTAGGTGAGCTAGCACACATAGAGAGTAAGAAAGCAATTAGCAATTAAGGTCCTTAAAAAAGGAAGCACAGACACTTGGAGATTCAAACAATGCAAACACCCTTTAAAGAGAAAAGCAAGTGCTAGCACAAGTGCAAGCTCTATGAGGCTTTGCAAAGCTGCACTCCGGGATGATCCAATGCTTGGAGAGAGTTCAGAAATTAAAGGGTGTAAATAAACAAAGCGCAATGTTCATGGTTAGACTGCCACTCGCCAAAAGTAACCACAAATGCTGAACACCACCGGTACCGTAACTGACTGGGGTGGCAGCTTTGAGGATAGGACACTTGCCTCTGGACCAAGAGGTCAGGGGTTTGATTCCTAACTTCAGCCCCACCACTGGGTTCCTGAAGCATCTGATAAGTGCCGTAAATGTATTAGTAACAGCCTTTACTCCTTTATAAAAGGCTTTACAATAGTCTAGGGTTGTGCAGATCCAATAATCAGTATCAGCATCAGTACGTAAAATGCCTATCATGTACATTCTGCAACTAAAAATACTGTAAAGACAGATGTTTCAGGACATAAACAGCAGCAAGGGTGTGTCTCAATGACTCCCTACATAGTGCAATACACTATATGGACAAACGTACTGGGACACCTGACTGTTACACCAACGGGGACTTTACTCACATTGTATTAAAATACACAGACTTTAATTTTGAGTTAATTTTGGAGTTTGCAGCTCCTGTTGGAAAGCTTTCCACAAGACTTTCTGTGGAGTGTCTGTGGGAATTTGTGCGCATTAATTCTATAGAGCATTTCAGACACTGATGTTGGAAGAGAAGGTCTGGATCACGATCTCCATCCAGTTCATCTCAAAGGTATTGGACGAGGTTGAGGTCAGAGCTCTGTGCGACCATTCAAGTTCTTCCAGACAGAACTCCTCCAGCATGTCTTTATGGAGCTCGCTTTGTGCGCTGGGACACAGTCATGCTGGAATAGAAAAGATTCTTCCCCAAACTGTATCCACAGAGATGGAAGCATTGCGTTGTCCAAACTGTGTTGGTCTATTGAAACACTGAGATTGCCCTTCACTGGAAGGAAACACTGAAAAACAGGTGTGTCCCAATATTTTTGTCCATATAGTGTATGTGGGGAATTAAAACACAGCCTTCTACACCCAAACAATGTATCATCTGTCTAACAAGGAGCCACTGGCGATTCAGCCATGAATGCAGAATTACATGATAGACTAACCATTTTAGAGCGAAAGTGCATCCAGACCATTTTATGCTTGTTTAAGAGGATCGGTATTTGTACTGGCCATGAAAACAGTAGCACTCCTCATTCAGTCACAACAGCATGAGTGAGGTCAGGTGCTGAAGTTGGGTGATTAGTTATGGATCATAAATACAATTCCAACTCATCCCAAAGGTACCTAAAGAAGCTCCTTTGCTACAGAGAAAGCAGTTCTTAAGCTCCATAGCCCACATCTGAAGGATTTACAGTCTCCAGCATTGGGCATGGTGACCTGGCTCATGTGCAACTGCTCTATAAGCACGGCTTTTTCATCACCAAACCAATGGAAGACCAGCTGGAGTTTAAAAAAAAATGAAAACATGAAAAATTTTTCCTGCTTGCAATGATTTGTACTTTGTATATGTATAGTTTAATGTAGTTTCTCATATGTGTGCACTATATGTCCAAAAGTGCAGTAATTATCCAGTTACACACAAATACATCTTGTATAACATTTTGGCATGAACATATTAAAGCTGGTATCAATATTGTTTGATTAACAATAATAAAAAAAAAACTAATAGCATGATGTGAAAGTTCTTTCTATCTTTAAATGGTTCTTAAAAGGTTCTTCACATTATTCTTCGTTTTTAAAGTTTGCACATTTTTAAAGTGTACAGGCTTGGATTCATCATCTTTTTCTATGTCATGTTCCTTATAAGAAGCATTATTATAGATCAAACATTTCTTGGAACCTTTGATACATCATCTCTTTTTCAGAGAAGGCAGGAGTTTGGAGAACCACAAGAGAACCAACAGAAATGGTCTGAAACACATCCATTGCAATACATCATTATAGTTTTAGAGCTGCTATGATACTTCCAACAATGTACATAATAGATTTGTCATCAGGCGTTCAGTTAAAACCTAATTACTGCTGATTACAGGAATAGTCCTGTTGTGTTGCACTGAAATGAACCGTTTTTGATCGCTTGCTTTTCATCTTTTAACATTAAAGCCAAGGATGCAGTAATAAATCCCACGAAAATCAGTTGCATACTCTTCATACGCTTCAGTATCCACAGAGCCGGAGAGGTATGAGATTAATAAAGAAAAAGAACAACAATTAAAGAAAAAAAAGCACAAGGATATGCGGGAGCATTCCTCAATTTTTCCGTGATCAGAAATCATTCCCGATCTTCCCCTTTGTTGCCGTAAATTAAAGCAAACAGAGACTACGGAGCGGAGGAGAGTCGAGGAAAATGAGGCGGAACTTGAATGGCTTCGAGAAGGCTCTCCGAGCTCCTACTCTGCACTTCAAAGTGTGCCGTGTGATGCCGCAGAAACAGTGTCAGAGCCTGCACTCAATTTCAGTAATAATTTACTCTAAGAGAGAATCTGGAAGCAATTTGTGTTAGCATGGCTAACCCTCTCTCTCTCTCATTCTCTCCCTCTCTCTCACTCTCTTTTTTTCCCCCCCCTGACTTTTTTCCCCCCTGGTTTTCTTTGCACTCTGAGAAAGTTATTGTAACTATTGACCTCTGCGGAGCTTGAATGGCATTTCCAAGCATGCAGAGTGCCACCGCTGCCCTAAAACGGAACTTTTTCATCTTCAGCTGTGGGGCTTATATACTTCTAGGCCACATGTTCTTCTGTGTGCAGAGCTGGAGAGAGGTGCATAAGAAAAGACAGATAGTAAACAGATAGTAACTGTACACTGAACACGGTACATAATGATAGACCAAGCATGACGGACTGCGAGTACTGTTGAGTCAGGATAGTAAATCTTATAAAGTCTGTCAGGTTCACCATCCAAGCTCAATTTCTGATTAGTCAGAAGATCAAAATAGTCCAAAAAGCTGAGCGAATACCACCCCGAAGTGTAGCAGGGTAACAGCGACATGGCTTTAAGTACAGTGAATGAATTCCCATCACACTGCTGCCCCCTTGTGGTTCTCCAAACTGCTGCTTCAGCTGTGCAAGAACATAGTCTGCGAAAGGCATGATGTACATTCTCATCAAAAGTACCACCACTCCATAGAAAAATGTTAGATCTATATTAATACTTCCAAAAAGGATGTAAGATACACAGGATGTAAGAAATGCATGATCATTTCAAGCACTTACACTCTTAAAAAATGTGCCACTAAAGGTTTTTCATGATCACAGATCTCATTCACGTGATTCTTCTAAAGATCCATGTAAATGAGATGTGTGTCATGAAGAAACTACAAAGAATGTTCACATCATTTGTGGTTATTGTGAATTCAAGGACGCTTAAACAATACTGCTACCAGCCTTAATATGCTCATGCCAGGAAAACTTGCTAACCTAAAACAGAATTTCTCCATCGAGGAGCGCCCGAACCCTGATTAAGGCACAAATATGCCACATGCTACATTCAGACCTCCATGAGGGCAGAGAAAGTGGTTGTCCTCAAAAAGGACATGGCGACCGCTGCTGAGAACAGAGCGCCACTGTTCTAGAACAGAGCGTTTTTTTGCTTGGTGTTCTACCCTCGACCTCCACGGAGCTCTCCATGAACTGCTGCTAATTCATTCAGACTTGCAGGACAGAAACAAAGACCCTGCGCGGGAGGATTGTACCACTACACACCTGGCAGCGTCCGAAAAGATTCCCACGGTCGCGAACGGCTAGCCAGTCTCGTCAGCGTCCTGCCTCGGCCACCCACTCTCCAAACACATCTGTAAAACCACAGCTCACCTCGACCGCCGAGCACGGCCAGCCTGCTGTTTCCAGGTTTACTGCCCTTTTACATGGGCCCTGGAAGCCCGATATGCCTGGCAAACATTTTAACACACTCGGGAACGCGCCTCATGCGTGCGTCACGGAGAGCAGGCCCGACTCGAGGCCTCCGCATCGCATGAATGGCATGAAGTCACCTGAAAGCTCTAATGATTTCTGAAAAGAAGATATTGTAGATGGGTTGTATTTAATATGTCATGGGTCTACATTGATCTTGAAAACAGAAGAACAAGACTGTCCCATTATTATAGTACTGCACACTACTGCGCTGATATACTAACAACTGCTTGATGTCATGAACAAGTAGTTCCAAACAGTCCGTGCTAATTGCAGCTAATGCTGGTTTATAGTTCCATGCCGTGTATTATATGGAGCATGGTGAAACGCAGTAAATAACATGAGACGGGCATGGATCAGGTATCACTAAACACACACACACACACACACACACACACACACACACACACACACACACACACACTCACACAGGTAAGTAACCTCTTTCTTTCCACTACTCCGTTGCACCTTCCAACCAGCCATGACCAACCAGCCGTCACACACACACACACACACACACACACACACACACACCACACTTCCCCTCCCGCAGCCCCATCCCCCACAGCAATCAGGTAAGTCCCACATTAACTGGGAGGGGAAACGGGCCATTAATATTTCACTTGTTTCCAAGCCTGTTTGCACTATACATCAATGCCTCGCTGCCCCTTTACCAGCTATACATTACAACTATTTTCAAAATACTTCATTGTCAGCTCATGGCAGTCTCATTACTTATTAAGATAAGAGGAAAGATGCGACCGGCAGAGAGCGGCTGGAAGCTTAGCTTGCCTTAAAAGCTCCCTCTTTCTCTCTCTCTCTCTCGTCTACTCCATTTTATGTTCTTCAGATCAACGCAAACAGAGAAAACTTGAACCTCCAATACAAAAGAGAAAATACTTTTACAATAAAATACAGTATACCACTATATTCTTGAAATAAAACAAAACGGCATGTTAATCTTTTAAAGAAGAGTAATTCTTACTGAGCAATTGTTTATAGCCATGTTTGATAGTAAGTGTAAAGGTTGGCTTCGGAAAAAACGTTCTTCCTGTTTTCTGCCATGCTTTTGTCATTGCAGGGCTTGACAGCAATTAGAAAATAACCGTCGACGTAATTTACCGCCATTGACTGTTTAATGAATTGTGTAATTGCGTAATTCTCCTTGAATAGTAGAGCAAAATGACAGCAATCTCTTGACTTCTAAGGGTTAATCGAGTGACAATGAGTATAAATACATCCTTGTTGAGCAAAGGTCTTTTGCGTGATTTGGTTACACTGGAAGATAAGACTGTATCTACACATGCACTGTTGCTTCGGCTGTGCCTTCAACTGCATACCTTCAAAACATTTATGTGTATTAAATTGCAGCCATAAGAAAGCATGCATTGTTTTTAAACCTCATTCAAGGTATATAAGGACCATGTGGTACCTTTGAGGGTACAGTTATGTTGTTTGTGCTTTGGGGGGCTCCATTTTTCTTATTCCTTGACTGATATTTGTCCCATCTAAGTAACGACTAGCATGACGATATAAGACTTCTCGTTAATGTGGGCAAACACTTCAATACTCTCAAATGAAAACGACATGAATTACTTATTAGTTAGTTCAGAAGTTACTGAATATTTCATAATAGTAATAATAATATATCTTCCAATCAATAACTGAAGACTATTCCTGTCATACGAGGATGAATTGCCTGAGCTTTGGATGGCCCTGAGATGACCTCTGCAATGGACACATCTTGGTCATCGGAACTATAAAAATGGAGTATGCAATTTCCCTAGTTCATACACACCCCCATTACATCCATTAGATCAGTGCATTCGTCTTGTTTTTGTTTAAGTAATGAAGAAGTAGCTACCATCAAAAAGTAACGAGGGATTTTTGTTTCTCCACAAGTGCTCCTAAGTCTGGTCAAGGAGGTTAAGAAAAACACACATTCCATTTTGAAGGACTCCAAACCAAAGTCTGGACACAAGTCCGCGGAACAGAATACGCAGACATGCTTTCATTTCTAAAAGAAGAAATACAGAGAGAGCATTCAGGCCCCAGATAATGGAAGCGAGTTTTTGTGGTGTCGTATTTTAAAAACACAATTCAAAGGTGTGCCACTGAGGTGTCTTTAGAACAAAAATTGTGTATTTTCACACAAATTAAATCAACGATTTGATTTTAAAAGTATAGGAGGCCGCTACTATGTGGTTTCCTTATGTTCGTTGTTGTTGTTTACAGGTGAGAGTAGCAAAAAATATAGCATTTAGATTACATATGCCAACACCATGATGCATTTACTTTTCTGAAGTTTGTACTACGTCAGAACAGCCAAATTACAATAAAACAGTTCCACATGTAAAAAGGAAATATGAAAAATAATTAATACAATAAAAAAACAGATTAATTATACATTTTCAATCTATATAAGAAGAAACCGGTGGAGAATCATTTAACGTAAATAAATAAAAATATCATAATGGCATAATAGAACAATATTCATCTATAATAACGTCTATAATAATAATTTATGCATTGAAGAAAAAGTGTAGCTCACATGAATTGCAGATATGATTCAAACATATCACTTCCTAATGTACAATGTACACTTGCTAATTCAACTTAGTACTAAAACTTAATTCTGAACAAGTACAGAAGTGAAACCCAACCTTATTATTTGATGACTCACAAATTGCAGAACAAATGCTGAGATGTTCTACAAATACTTGGCTGCTATTTACTAAACTTTGTAATTTGCTGTGTGGGTTAATACAATTATAATACGTTTTTTTTTTTTTTCAAAGATTTAGGCATAATTCAATGGTTTGGTTGTGATAAAAAGGCATTCAGAGTGGGTGGACATGAAATGTTTCTTTACAGTTGTGGCCTGAGGAACCAGGGGTTCCGGTGTTCACAAAGCAAACGCATACATGTATGGGGTGAAAATGTCTCTTTAACAACTATTGTTCCTTTGGCCACTACTTTCCTAATTCCCTGCATGTACCATTTTAGGCTGAAACCTCATCTAAAAACTGTTACTTTAACCATTTTGTTTAATAGCTTTGTGATGTAGCTTTTTTAAAGGCTTTAATTTTTTAATACTAAAAGAAAAGAAAACACTTTATTAGTGCCACAAGGGTGACAGTTGCTCATTTTTCTTTCTTCATTTTACGTAAAAAAGGGCTAAAAAGGCCTGATTTATACATTTTTTTAGTCCTGTTGCTCTGTCCTGGCTAGTCTAGTCCCAATATTCCCACTATTCCAGACTGGACCATCAGACCATGCACCATCATAACATTACCTACATCATCACACTGTCATCCAGATTTACTACTTGATCACACACACACACACACACACACACACACACACACATACACACACACAGACACCCACACACACACAAACAAACACACACACACACACACACACAC
>JBBPDH010000037.1:13384516-13397160 GCA_037974565.1 Clupeocharax schoutedeni
GCCCTGCGACCAGAAAGTCCGGGTTCGATTCCCAAGACCGCTAGGCACAGCTGAGGTACCCTGAGCAAGGTACCGTCACCACACACTGCTCCCCGGGCGCTGTGTTCATAGCTGCCCCCGCTTCACTTGGTGAATGGGTTAAATGCAGAGGTTGAATTTCACACTGTTCACACACTGTGTGCTGTGGTCATGTATGACAAATGGTCACTTTCACTTTCACATACAGTACACTACTGCCATAACTACCGAGGAATCTAGTTATGGCTGCCTAACATTTTCTTATTTTGACATTTTATTTTATTGTAGGAGGTGGAATGGGTTTTAATTCATAGTAGCAAATGTGTTCTTTTCAATGCCACACTCATGCCCTTGCTAGCAGTGATTGCTATGAAAAAAGTAGATCATAAAGAAAAGGTCAAATATTCTCTACACATTTAACACTTATAAAACATTTCACATCTTTTATTTACAGCTAAAAATATAAAGGAAGCATTAGAAGACATGGTGTTTTCTCTTTTCTTCAAAATGTAGTCCAGATACACCATATCAACAAAAGCATTAGGACACACAGGTTCTGGGCTATGCCCCCTTATTTCCAGTGAAGATCAATCTTAATACTTCAACAGACCAAGACATTTTGGACAACGCCATGCTTTGGACACAGTTTGGGGAAGAACCTTTTCTATTCCAGCATGACTGTGTCCCAGTGCATAAAGCAAGCTCCATAAAGACATGGCTGGATGAGTTTTATATGGAAAAACTTGACTGGCGACACAGAGCCCTGACCTCAACCCCATCCAACAGCTTTGGGATGAACTGGAACAGAGATTGTAAGCCAGCTGTTCTCATCCTGACCTCTACAGAATGAATGGGTACAAATTCCCTGTATTACAATATATATTTTAAAATGCAGTGTCATAGGTGTAATGGTCAGGCATCCCTATACACAGTGTATGTTTGGTGTGGACTTTGAACAGGATCACTGAGACCAGTGCAACTAAAATGTATTAAAAACGTATATCTGCCCAAAAAAACCCCCCAAACCTTTGTGGCAAGTGTGTGATAACTGTGTCACGGAGTTTGCATGCCCAGTTGGTAGGATATACACTGTCATACTCTACTTTTGAGCTACACTGGCTACACTGGCTCTCTACCTCAGCAAGGTCTGGGACACTGGGACATTTAAAGCAACAGAGACTGGAGCCACGCTACCATTTCCCAGATTCAGGCACACAGTTCCGGATGGAAAAGGCCAAAATCTTGAAGCAACTTTTTAACTCAATGTTTTCAAGCTGTACTTCCTTTGTTTATAGCCTGAACTGTTTCACTGTTTACAACATTATTTGCAAACAGTGAAATCAAAAACGTTGATATTGGATTAAGAAGGGCTTTGAAAGATCTTCAGAACTCAAAAGGCATGTAATGAGAAAAGACTCCAGGAATAAACAGAAACCTCATCTGTTCTCAAGCCTAGTCCTGGAGATTCTATGCTCTATAAAAAATTAAAAAAAACCACACATGATAGACCCCAGCATTTTATTATCCTGGAAGAAATTACTTATATTTAAGTATGCATTAGGCCCCCATAACTCAAATCAGTAATGTTTATTAAATGCTCTGAGCCAAGTTTGTTTTTCAGTTCATTAGTTACCACCGCTGAGATTCTGCAGTCCCTCAATCAACAGTTGGTGGCCTGGTGGTTAGGGAATTTCCCCAGTGATCTGCATGTTCTGGGTTTGAATCCCAGGACTACCAGTGGTGCCACTGAGGTACCCTTGAGCAAAGAATAATCTCCACACACTGCTTTCCAAACACTGCGTTCCTGGCTGCCCACTGCTTCACTTAGTGGTTGGATTAAATGCAAAGAAAGAATTTCACACTGTGTGCTGTGTGTTCACTAATGATTTTTTTTTTTATTTTACAAAACACACAACATATTTTTCCCCTCTACATTTTAAGCTTCTTTGCTATGCTCAGAGGTGTCTATATATTTGGCCTAATATTTTTTCTTTATTACTAATTACTTAACAATAATTACAATTATTACAGATTCAAATATAATTAACAAGAATAACACATGATAACTAATATGGTTAGATACTGTAATACGCCCTTCACACTGAAAGTGACACAAAACATTTTTTATAATATGATATTGTGTAGGATATATGATATGACATTATCATATCATACTGTATATTGTATGACATAAGCATCTTGAACAAAAGAGTTTCCAAAGAAAATAGGGCTTGAGGTGAAAAACTGATGCAGCAAACTTTTTCATGATGATTTCCTTTAAATGTATGCAAATATTTAACTGTTTTACTGTTTCTTTTACTGTTTTTACTGTTTCACCTCCTTCTTCATCTCTATGCCAGCTACTGGCCTGATGTTAACTGAGTTGCAGTTGCTATCACAAGGTTGTGGGTTTGAATCCCAGGACTGCTACTGGAACACTGAGGTACACATACAACCACACATATACAACCATGGCAGTGGTATAAAGTTTTGTATTTGCAACTGGATTACAGGAGTGATTGTGCAAAGACCTTATTTGTTTATCCAATCGTCCATCACTAATCTTGCAGGACAGTAGCCGGGGATGGCTAAGACTATGTTTTGCCTGATAAAGGCCCTGGAAATGACCTAACACAGGGTAACTCAACTCTCAGTTAACAGTTACTCAATTACTTCATACGTTTTAATCATTAATTAAATTATACTAAGGGGGGGGGTATATAAAATGTAGGGGATCAACTAGCAATTAACACTAATTTATTTGTGTACCGTGTACAGTTAGTGTTTATAAAAACACTTGAACCATCTTTGAAGGTTGAGCTCCAAGACCTCCTACCCAGAAGAAATGATACCATGCTATATTTAACGCAAACATTTATGAAAAATAATGATGTAATAATAATGAAATAATGAACAGTGTTATAAAGGATAGTGCCAAGCCAATGCACTTTATTTTTTCTTTTTCCAGCTTTTTAAATGTTGCTTAACACTGTTGTTCTGGATCCGTTTTGACTAGGGTGTCCTATCAAGAAAGGTCAACCGTAACCCACCCAGTCACTTCGAATAATCTAGTACATTCCTGAACACCAGTACTGTAGCTAATAGTGAAGTTTGCAGTGTTGGGCAGTAGTTTAGGCCCCAGGCTTACTGTATCTGAAGGTCCCTAACAAGACTGTAATCATGACATGAGATATTTTGCACATGCTAATGTTCTTAGTGCAAGTGCACACAAGCCTAGAATTCACATGTACTTTGTTTCTCATTCTCACTCTCTTATACACTTACACACACATGTACACACACATGCAGACACACTCTCTCTTCTTTAGCACACTGTCACGTTAACCTAATCCGAAGTGATGTGTGGCTAATTTGTTTCTGTAGTCTACTGACCTTGCATGCAGACGCACTCCGTAGGCATACATTTCATGCTTCTCACGGGCTACTTCTCCCTGGAGAGAAAATTAGAATTCAGATTTGTAAACGTGTCGCTTTTAAGCCCTGTCTCTTTACAAAATCAGAGAAGAAAGACAATTAACCTCGAGAGCTAAACGGATCACACAATTTAGCAAAAACGGCAGCATGGAAATAGTCAACATATTCGCATTTCGGATTCCATTATGCTGGTGCCAGGTCCGGTCAGAAGAGTCGGATTCAGGCAGCAAAGCAAGTGATGGGGAGGAAGAAAAAAACAGGATATGAAGAAAAACAAAAAGTTTATAGTTTACCACTGGCATTGATAGTGTTCGAGAAATTGCTAAAAGAACAATAGGTCTTTGATGTTGTCTTACAGGCCTTTCTTTTAAGTAACTGGACTAGAACAGCTCCTGTTGTTCCACCAAAACAGCTCTGACCCATCAAGGCATGGACTCCACCTCTGAAGGTGCTGTGAATCTTCTCCCCAAGTCAAACGCAGCAGATCCTTTTAAATCTGTAAGTTGTAAGGTGGGACCTCCATGAATTGGACTAGTTTGTCCAGTACATCGACTAGATTGAGATCTGAGGATGCTAGAGTCCAAATCAACACATGGGACACTTTTTCATGATCCTCAAACCATTGCTGAACAAGTTTTGTAGCGTGACAGGGCTGCCAAAGAGACCGCTGCCATTAGGGATTAGTAGTGACAGGCAGCAGCGCATCGAAAGAAAGAGCAGCTAACCATTTATATTTAGTGAAATCAGAGTTTACTGATAAACACAATGAGTTCTGAACACATTAAGAAGCCAGAGTAGAAGAAACATGAGATGTCTGGCTGCCATTTGATGTAAATATATAAATATAAAAATATAACAATATATATATTGGTTTGAAGAAACTGTGCTTCTTTCATTCTGGTGTGAGAATTTGAGCTTTCTTCCATGTAAAAATGCACTGAAAGTCGAGAGTCAACTGTGTTAAGTTTTTGGCAAAGGTCAAATTTGCTGACATCAAAGCAAACTTAAAATACCCCTCTCAAAACTGGTTTGATGCATTGTCTCTATTACAATACTATGTCAATTGGTCTTCTAGTCATATTTGTTTTCAAATCAAAGTAGTATCTATTTAAGTTACTTCTTAGTGAATCAGTTTTGTTGTCATATGTCACTTGGAAACGGTTTATTTAGAAAAAACAAACGAAACAATAGAAACCTAAAAAAAATTAATCATGACTGGAATCTGAAATTTCATGAACCACTAGACTTAAAAATAAAGGTGCCAGAAAGGGTTCTGGTTCTAAGAACCTTTCAATGACTGAATAACCTAATTTGCAAAGGAGGTGTGAAAAACCGTTTGAGAGAGTTAAGAAAATATATGTAGATTCTAAACAGTGGTGTTGTCATGTGTCACCTGAAAACGGTGTATTTTTAAAAAGCTACAGAAATGTGAAAATGAATCATGATGAATTCTGAGCTTGCATGAACCATTGAGTTATTTCTATAAAAAACTGTGATAATTGTTCTGAGGTTAGAGATTTACACATTTACTAGCTTTCTTAGTCACTCTCTCATAATACCCCTCTCTCTCAATCTCTCTCTCTTTCTGCACATTCTTTTCACTATAACCTCAGCATATAGGGGTTAGAGATGTAGAGTGAATGCCCTGCTATTCCTTTTCATGCCCCGTACCCTCTCAGTCACAGCACACTATTTAATATCACAGATTCAGTGGGAAAATAAGTCCACAGCCTTTTATTCAGCAGCTCTATAGTGGCTTTCATGGCTCTTTCTTTATTGATTTGCTTTTTAATTAGAGATGCATCTTTTGCAACACCTCTTTTCCACTGTTTCTGAATATAAAACCTTGCAACCAGTGCAGAAGAATACTGATATTGTCACTACCCAGGGTTTTAATCACGGCATGGTTAGCCCGATACATATGGGTGCATATTGTGAACCTATGGCGACAAATAGTCATATAAAGTCTATATAGTTTAATATCGAAAATAGCTGATCTCGAACAAACTGGTTAATCATTGTTCTATGTAAGGATGGACCAGTAAGGAGCATCTGGGAACTAATAACCCATTTGTGGCCAATATAGAGCATTTAGAACATGCTCTACATTCTACATATGAAGCACAATGTGTGGAAATTGATTATTGTCTCATTTTAAATAATGATGTAATGGGGGCATTTGGCTGAAGTTCTGATTCAGAGCGACTCGCAATCATTAGTTACAGCACCCCTGGGGACACTGAGGGTTTAGTGTCTTGCTCAAGGACACAATGGTAGAATTTCTGTGAGAATTTGTGTCCATTCATTTATGAGATCAGGCACTAATGTTGGATGAGAAGGTCTGGCTCACAAACTCCGTTCCAGTTCATCCCAAATGTTTTGGATGGGGTTGAGGTCAGGACTCTCTGGGCCAGTCAAGTGGGCCACAGCGAACTCATCCAACCACTAGGACACAGTCATGCTGGAATAGAAAAGGTTCTTCCCCAAACTGTGTCCACAAAGTTAGAAGCATTGTGTTGTCCAAAATGTCTTGGTGTGCTGAAGTATTAAGATTGTCCTTCGCTGGAAGTAAGAGGCCTCACCTAAACCTTGAAAAACAGGTGTGTCCCAACACTTTTGGCCATATTGTGTGTATTAAAAAAAAAAAAAAAGCTATAAGGATTTTTGTGGAAGACATTGTCATTCACCTCTCAGCTGGATTCCCTGAAAACTATTCACAATAATTAGGAATTATGAACAGGCTCCTGCAAACATATGGAAATCTTTTATTCGTTTCTGTTATTCTCACAGAGATACTTGCAAATGAGTTCTACTATACCTTGTTTCATTGATCTGTGTGGGGGGAGAAAAAAACAATTTCTTCAGAAGGAGATTTAACTAATCAACTACAGTCCTTTCATTTCTAGTTTCTCCAAGGAACAAATTGTGCCTAATGAACTGAGCAAAATCAATTACGCAGGTTACACTTTGCATGCAGAGGGGGAAACTTAACATAAATTATGAGATGCATACGTAAACAGACATTACTTATAAGCCATTATTTGGCTCCATTTGCATTGCATTAGTAGTAAAAACATTGGCATGGCTGGTCCCCATTTGTCACTCAAGTCTGTCCCATTAAAATGCAACTGGGCCAAGGCAGCTTCCCTTTAATGCGAACATCAGCAGAGGTTTCCAAGAGAGAATCACTGAGATCCATCTGATCTGCTCTTTACATGAAACCGTAGCTTCACAAGTAGTGTGCAAAATGTAATCTCCAGCAAGGAGAGGCGCAAAAGCAGGTTAGCAATTAGTCAATAGTGACTGCCCCCTAGTTTACATTGCTTAGACTGATTTATGGATATTGCAGTACCAACCTATTAAAGAGACAACTAGGGCTGACTTAAGTAATTAATTAAAGTTAATTACTCAAAAAATCATCAATCACTCCTCAATTTCCCATCACAGAGAACAGGCAGTGATTAGCTATCAATTGGCTTGATGATCATGCACATTTTTTTCAACTGACTTCTTCAGCTGCTATCTTTCACAGTAAGAAAATGATGGCTATATTAATCTACTGGCATTTTCTTTTTTGAAAAGTGAAAGTGACCATTTGTCATATGTGAACTTACCACAGCACACAGTGTGAACAGTACGAAATTCAACCTCTGAATTTAACCCATTCACCAAGTGAGGCAGGGGGCAGTCAGGAGCATGGCGCCTGGGGAGCAGTGCGCGCTGACAGTGCCTTGCTCAGGCGGTGCCTAGCAGCCTTGGGGATCGAACCCAGACTTTCTGGTCTCAGGGCGGATGCCTTAACCACTAGGCCATCCAGCTGCCCCAGCTGAAGTAGTAGTAATAGTAATAATAGCAATAACAATTATTATAATAACAACAATACTACTACTATTAATAATAAAATGACATTTTTAGTTTATTTGATTAACTGAAGCTTGTTACAGACTCTACTTCCTTTTCAGACACTCACGCACGCACACACACACACACACACACACACACACACACATGGCAGCAGAATGACTTGTCTTGTATTCCTTAAAATGCTTATGCATGGATGACTTTTATGCATGTTTTTTCTGGATAAAAGTGCCGTGTGTTGATTTACTCATATTTACTTGTACTACAAGTTCCTCTGTTGTATGTCGTGATAAAATCATTTTTCATGTGTGTTTCATTGTGCATCTTTAAAGGGCCATGCATATTTAGTTTACTCAATTAAGTCTATTACATAAAATAGCACCATTCTGTCACAACGATCATCTTTTATGTTAATACTATAATCCACAGTGTCAACCTTGTCACAAAAAAAGGTCAAATATGCAAAGAGAACTTCATTTATTCGTTCCAAAAAAGAGACAAAAAAATACTTAAGCACGTTGGTTTCAAATTCTGTTCTGTTAGGACAAAGAAGTAAAAGTTGCTGAAGTGTAACTCCAAACTTAAACAGCATACCCATGCCAATTCCACAAAGTAATGTAGTGTGGAATTTTGCAGTTTCTGAGCAGTGAAGCACAAATCTAAATCTGGTGTCATGAATTATTGAAGCCTCCGTTATGGGGCTTTCTTCACAGCATAATATCAAGCAATGTGCTAGCTTAAGATCAAACACAGCCCGGGATAATAAAGGCAGGATTTAAGAGCAAGACTAGTTTCTGCCAATGAAGTTCAACATCACCCCTGCAAAAAAAAAAAACACGGTAACTTGGGTGCTCTTTCACATTTTTTTGATGAGAAAGAAAAATGAGCATAAATAGACTGAGGGTGCCAAAGTAAAAAGCTCGAGACACAAAGACCAGAGGCCCTTGGAGACGGTCAGCACCGGCCATGTCCATGGCAACCATCCTTTGAGTGAATACAAAAGGAAATGAAAGAAGTCGTCAGATGAGATTAGATGACAAGATGATGATGACGAGTGATTGGATTTTTCACTGCTGACTGCGAGGGGAGGAAAATAGGGCTTGTTGTATTGCGGGGTCATCTCAGAACACAATATAAAGCCAGTCTTTATTGAGACCAGTAGTTATGGACACAAAATGTTTTTTAGGGCCAGATTGCTCATATGAAAACATAGTCAAAAGGACAAGCAATGCAATATTCAGAGGTCTGTAATCTATACAGATAACAAAAAATAAAACCCGTGCTACACAACGTATTAAAAAAAGAAATGTATTAGACGCCATTCTTCTCTTTTTGGTGTAGTATTCGCCTTAAATACGTACTTACATGATTAGTAGGAGTGGACAACACTCATGTCACAGGACCTGAAGATGTTCTCACATTACACAATATAAAAATATTTCATGAGATTTTTTGAGGTTTGAAACAGACTAAGCAATCCTTATGTTGAAATGAATATGAGATGCAATCTTTACTTTAATCTTTGCTGTTAACAAATTATTGAGCAGCTGTTTATTTTGGACTCCTGTGGACATGAACTGACGGGTTGATGTCCACAGTTTGATGTCCGCAGTATTACTTACAGACTGTTAGAAAAATAAGTATTGGTAAATATAGAGCTGATTTAGCTCTAGCCCAAGAGACAGATATACACTTCTGTGATTTTGTGTCAAATGTGCTGTGATATATTACAGGTAGTGCAACCTTCCATTTGAGCTATTTTTAAGCCTACAAAAAATCATGTAATATAATATATTCATGCAGATTGTAAATGTGCAATGTGATTGTTATGTTCGTCTGCTACGGCCGTACAAAACAACATTTAAACAATTGAATATATCTGTAGTTTCTAGTTCTAGTTCATATCATTGTTTAATTAATGTTTTCCTGAAGAATCTGTTTTCCTGGTGGTGTTTTGGGGCCTGAGGTTTGGTGGTGCGCATGCAAAGTCTTGGCTGTTGTCCGGGAAACAAAAAGTGGGGGGCCGAAAAATACGGTCACAGAAACACGCTGAGATTTTGAAATCCTTTGGATATGGTCAGGGGTGCATACCACCATGACATTTGTGAGGTGAACACATTGAAGGTGTTCCAGTGCATCCATGACAGTACTGAAGGGCAGCCTAATCAACTCCACAGAAAAGATAAAGGCATTTGCGTCACCAATAGATGAGATGTAAATGTTTGTGACAGTTCGTAAATGTACATGAACAAAGTGTGTGCTATCTTCAGAGCCAACATACAATCCTGAGTCCCAAGAAATTTTATGAAAATGTCATGTTTAGTGGCTCTATTCCCACTCGCAACCAGATGAATCAAGGCAAACAATTATGAATAACATATGAGATGATGCTGGGTATAAACAAGGTCCTAATAGTGAATAAAGTACACAAATATATTCCAGTATTGGTGCTTTTTAACTGACTGCTGATGCAACACTTACACAATTCTTGAATGTTAAAATACCTTGGTCCATATGTTCTTTGTACCAAATTGCACATTTTTACCTGTAGTTTGGAGTTTATATATATCGTCTCACTGTAGTCATGTACAGTATACTGCTGAGATGACAATGTCCACTTTGACTTTAAATGTTAATGACAATGATTACAGTATAATACACAGATTACGTTCTATACAAATATACAAAGTAGTTTCCTTTGTCCTTTCCATGTGGAGTTTGCATGTTATCCCTGTGTCTGCATAGGTGCTTTGGTTACCTCACACAGTCTAGTCAAGATGGTTTATTGTCATTTCAACCATATTCACTCAATACACTGTGAAATGAAGCAACACACGAACAGAAACAGAAACAACACCAGACAGGACAAAAGAGAGTGCAAGAAAAAAGAGCATCTGAACAACTGGTCTATACAACATTGAGTCAACAATAGCTGTACATTATTATTATGACAGGGTTATGTGGGGAAAAATGCAGAAGTAAGAGTTACATGCATGTCAGATGGAGTGGGGATGTTATATTGTACCTAGGTGGGAGTGAGTGTGTTTGTCTATGATATAGTCCCTAGGTGTGTATGTCTGTATGTCTGTGATAGACTGGTAAACTGTCCAGGCTGTTTCTCTGCTTTTTGCTCTTAGAGTGAATGGTTTAGGTCAACCCTAGCTAGGATAAGTGGCTCAGAAAATGGATGCACATGTAACTGTATCTAGTTACTACCTATCTCTACACAGCATTTCACAAAAACAGAGGAAATGTGAATACCAGATTTGAGATAGTTCCAGCCTTCTATGATCTTTACTATATCTCTCAGGACATCATGCCTATCACAGGCTGTGCTGTCAATTAGCAAATGCTAATCAATGTACATTAAACGGCGCTGCCGTTTTGGTCCGACGAACGTTGAAATATTAAGTACCACATATATTAGCTGCACTGGCATAAATGTTTGTACTTCAGGCTGATTTGCATTTCATTCAGTCTATTTTAAAGCACTTTTGCAGTTGGAGCAGCTGAGGTGATACAGTTGAATTGCGGCGGTGTTAAAGCAATTCTGAAACTTATAATGAGAATCAAGAGAAGGTGAAGTGTTTTTTTTCTCTCTCTCCCTTTCACGACAGATAAAACCCCCGAAGCTAGAGTTAACAGCTTTTTCTGAGGAGAAAATCATTTTTCCAATGTGCATAACATTTAAAACAGCTATAAATTAAAGGGGGAAAGGCAATAATTTATTTTCACCAGAAATCTCCTCCAGTAGAATAAATGTGTCTATAAAATTCTGAGTGAAAAGTAGGTTGCTAAAATGCACTTAATTTGGCATGATAGATTGGGTCCATGCTTCAGTGACTGTAATTGAATCTGTGACCTATTTCTTCTGAAGAAAATTGTCTCTCGGGTTTTGTGTCACCATACATTTTAATGGAATTCAATAGACTGTCACAGAATTTGTACATTTACAACTAACTGTTAACATTTCTCCATTCCATTTGTAAATCATCTAATTGATACATATTCACCGCAAGTGAATATGTATCAATCACTCTACTTTCATGGAAAATGCATGTTTTTGTTTTTCAGACATCATCTTTATAGCAGATGGGTTTTAAATTGATGGCAGGATTTCATTAATGCTAATATAAGAAATTTAACCGTTTTAAAAGTTTTAAATGCCTCAGCCATGCTGTCAAAAATATTCAATGGTTTAAGACTGTCCTGTAAAATGTTGAGGTCACTGAACTTAATCTAATAGGTCATCAGAATGTAAAACACAGAATGCTGCACTGAATGTATTACTGGAACTTTAATTAATTCAACTTTTTAACTGGGTCTCCTCATTTTGTGGACTGTATCATACCTTTCCGCCAAAAATCTGTCTTTGATTGTGTAACTAAATAGTAATGGTTCAAAATTTTAAAATAGTTTTTAACATATTCACTAGGCCTGGCAACTGATAGTTCAACCAAATGTTTGAACAAGAAACTTTGGGTTACACATCCCTGCTTTAGATCTAATCAATTTTTATACTGATACATTGATAAATATATGTATGTAGATACATACAGCAGTGGCTTCTTTCTGCCAGCAAAAACAGCTGAATATGACAATAATGGCAAACAAACAAGCAAGCAGTAAAAAGATTTAACTTTCGTTTTTTTATAAAGTACTATTTTGTGAGCTGGTTAGAACAACACAGGTTTGGATCCAGGTTTCTGCTCAGGGCCTCCAGTCATTGGGTGAATGAATAAAATTCCATAATCAACACCTAATTTAATCTACTGCAGTAAAAAGGGCCAAACCAGGGATAAGTAAAACTGGGCTTCCATGAGGACAGAGGTCTGGAAATTGTTCAGCAAACACTTTGCCACACATAAAACCACAATTTACTGTATTAAACTTGTTTGTATTTGCTGTAGAGTGCTGTAAATTTGCTGTAAAGTGTTTTAACTAGGGCTGGGAATTTAACACGTTAATTAGATTAATTAATCACAGAAAAAAATAACGTGTTAATATTTTTAAGGCAATTAATGCATACAGTCATGTGACGTTACACTTTGTAGAACTGCAGCAGGGATACTCGGATCCTTTTTCGGATCTTTTAAATAAGCTTTTCCTCCAAACCCGTTTTGCATGCATATGTGTGTGTGTGTGCGCGTGCGTGCGTGTGCGTTTGTGTAGACAGTGGTTTATGTTCATTAATCATTAAAACTGTCATTTGTAACCAATTGTGATGTTGTAACCAGTGTCATTGGTTTGTGGTCAATAAGTTACAACTGTCACATACTGTAACCTAATTCATAGGTTTGTGTTCAGTCAGTGATAATGTCATGACCATT
>JBBPDH010000037.1:13412060-13424739 GCA_037974565.1 Clupeocharax schoutedeni
TTTTCCTCATTAAAGAAGATTTAATTATTATTAAATCATTATTATTTTCCTCATTAAAGAAGATTTAATTGATTCAGGTGATCACTAATCAGTCCCTCATAAAGCAGAATGAGGTGTTTGTGTAGGAATTTAACAGACACTGGACTGGAACAGTTGCCACTTACAGAGATGTTAATTTAAAAATAAATCACAGTTGTCTCTTACTTTATTCTAGAGCTGTATATAGTCTATGTTAATACAGTATTATGCTTAAATAATACAGCAAACAGAAACAACATCTCTTGAATATTTTGTAATCTAATGTTATCTTCAAACTGAATTAGAAATATTGTCCTATAAAGAGTCAGTTGCCAACTCAAATCCCTGGACAGAAGCTGAGAACTCTGTATAAATAATCCTGTTTGTCTAAAACAAACCGATTGTTTCGACACAGCAGGGATAACTGCAATGTTTACCATAGCTTTTCGTCCCACGTGGGTTTTCTTTGCAAGAATTTTACACATTAAAATTCAATGCAACACTTTCACTGGCAACCGCTGCCGGAATGTATGGAGGATTAAAAAAAGTGTGTGGTTTTGTTTACTAGAGCCCATATATTCAATTTCTTTGTCTAAACAGTGATAGTATCTCTGTATAAAATGTACAGAACTATGGATTTTGTTCATATAACAGCACTTATATTAAAACTAGCAATTCTAATGAATGACATTTGTATACTTCCCATTATACTGCACCAACGCTAAAGCATGCATCTTCATTTATGCCCAAGAACAAATGTTTTCTTGTTTTCTTTGTTGTCATTCCCTCTCTTTCCCTCTCCCTCTTTCCCTCTCCCTCTTTCTCTCTCTCTCTCTCTGTGCTACCTGCCAAGGCTGTTCCAATTAAATTCAGCTCAGTGGTAAATACAAGCACTCACTTTCTACTTCAGCTACAAAGCGGGGAACATCTTACAATGTCGGTGTCAGGGTACTTTAAGGAAAGTGGCTTAGTCAAAGAGGATACACCAGCAATGAGCTCACCATTTTTAAATAAAACCTGTAATCCTTATCAAGAGGAACATGCTATGTTATTCAAACTAATACAAATTGTGTGCATATAACATCATTTGCATAGGTTAATTAAAGCAGTGTCCTACTTTCAGATTCCATTGATTGCTACGATACGAATACTAATGAAGACACAATTAATTTAAATTCAGTTAATAGTGCTCTGGGCCTTCTCAGGAAACGGTCTCCCTTCGACAGTTTTGTAAACGAAAAACATTACTACTTAATTACGCCAAGGCTTCCGAAAAGAAATGACTTTTTAAACTTTGGACAATAAGCTCGTGCTCCTCTTCATGCTTATTACAGGTTTTTACATGAAATACAAGCCAAGTAAATGCCTTCAGAGTTCAACACAGTTGTGATTTTTCCCACTTTTGTCAGTCACTGATTTCTGGATTGACTGTTTACAGTTACGGCATTAGGCTCTTATCAAGAGCAACATACATCAGTGCATAAAGTAGCCCACATTGGTTCTTCACACTTGTAAAGCTAGACTCAAATCAGCATTTGTTTAAGTTACTACATTTACGGCATTTAGCAGATGCTTTTATCCAAGAGACTTCCGTTCCCTAACTACAGGGGACAGTCTCCCTGGAGCAACTTGGTGTTAAGGGTCTTTGTTTAGGAACCCATTGGTGATATACTGAAGGTAGGATTCGAACCCATGATCTCTTGGTCCAAAAGCATGTATACCACCCACTAGGCCACCACTACTCCAGCTAAGTTGTGTATGTTAGCGGACCCTGTCAAAAAAAAAACAACAACAAAGTAATCAGAAAACATGGACAAGAGTGAAGGGTTTTTGTAAATTTTATAAATAAAGAAAAATGTGCACGCAGCTGTCTACCAACAGTAAATAGTACTTTCAGGGTACAAATGCTGTCACTCTGGTGGTACTCTGGTGGTGCATTTTCGCTATTTTTTAAGTGATGCTTATAGTGACACATGAACACACCACAGCACAGCACACCGTGTAAAATTCTGTATTTAAACCATTCCCCAAGTGAAGCAGTGGACATCCACCAATCGGGTGCTGTGTGTGGGGATGGTACCTTGCTCAAGGGTATGTCAGTGGTGCCACTAGCAGTCCTGGGATTTAAACCCTCAACCTTCTGATCACATGGGCAACTCCCTAATGACCAAGATACCCAGTAAAGGGATATAATTGTACCACATTCCTTTTCAGTTTTTGAGGTATATTGAATCCATACTCTTGTCTATAGGCTTTTTAGGTAACGCTTGTGCATCACCCGACACTTCTTCTTAAATTGTATTATTATTATTGCTATTTATTACATCTGGTAACGTTTCAGGAGAAGAAGAACCATATATCTTAAGTTTAATTTAAGTTAACCTTTGCAGACGATTAGTACAACCCACTAAATATGCCCGGAATGATGCTTGTGCTTTATTTTTTTTACCATTAAAGCAAGTTCCGTGCTGTTCCAGTGAAGTCTGGGATGCAACTGTATCTCTTGAATTCTTAACCTTTTTGGACAAATTTGATTGGTCCTGTCATGGTTCGGTCGGCAGTCGCTAGAGGCCGCAGCTTTTCGGTTCTTTAATTCTGTTTTTCTGTTCATGTTTTGGGTTCTTTTATTTTGACAGGTCTGTATGTTCTGTTCTGGGGTCACATGCTCTTGTGGCCATCTGTTTTCTGTTCATGTGTTTCTTAGGTTCTCTAGATCTCTAGACCACAGCGGCAGGTTTGTATTCTGCTTCTGTGTGAATAAAAGTATCAATGCATGGAACCCTGGTCTGGTGTCTCGTCAGTGCTCCGAGGTAGCGCACGTACGGGAGGGGGGGCTTGTGCTAGTCAGGTCCATTGATGAAGCCAGGACATCAGGCATTCTCAGATACAAGTGCTTTGCATTAGCTAGCACACAGAAAGGGAGCAGTTTTTTTGCGGATATGCCTTTAATCAGTGATATCCAGCATGTATTGGAGAGATGACAAAACAGTACAGTACATAAAAGTGGTACACGTGTATATGTGACAGTTTCACTTCTTAAACATAGACAAAACAGAACTGAAAGCATATGCAGATCAAACACGGCACTGATTCCTCCCACAACCTTATCCACAGTCTTAGGAGAAGAAAAATACTCTCCAAAATAATGAGTGTACAAGAAAAGGAAAAAGAGTTCTGAACTTCAAAGCCTGTCAGGAGGATGGGATTTTATACCAAGTCATTTTAGACCATTTCCATTGGTGCTTTCATCATGAAAATGTTCACACAGTATGAAGGTCAGCTAGTGTTTTCAGTGTTCCGATATCATGTTGATGAAAAATGTCAGATCAGTAATATCCTTGTGTAAGAAAAAAAGAAAAATAATCTATTTGCAGTGCATTAAGACAAGGCTAAACTCCCTCACAGAGAGCGTGCTCCCAGTTGGCCCATTTAAATCGCATCTATAATGTGCTCCTGCCATTGCTAGCGTTTATTAAGTCTTGCAACAATTAGAATGGAACAGCTGCTCCACACAGATGTCTGTGTGAAACTCTGCTCTGCTACTTACATTAAACCTCAAGAACTCACACTATAACAGGCACACACACATACATTTGCACACTCACACAAGCTCTTGCACTCTTACATATGCAAACGAATATGCACATTCACATAGAGACAGATCAAATGCCTTATGTCACACAAAACTAAAATAAAGCACTAATATTATCAACATTGTTTTATTAATATGTTCCATTTCAATGCATGTAAACATACTGTATTCTGCATAGCATTAAAGAGACAGTAGGATCTTGAAATATATGGAGCACAACTCATGTATCAGTTTGTTTTGATTGAATTGAACAGTAATTATAACAATTTGAATCGCAAATTATAACTGCCAGTGAAAAAACAGCATATATATATATATATATATGGGGGAGATTATAGCGAATCTATGCCCACCTCTATGTCTGTCCTAAACATACTGTTTTTAATACTATTATCAACATAGGAGTCGACAAATATGTTTGCTTTGTGCCGATTAATGTTGATTAATGACAGTTAATTACTGTCAACAACATTTTTTCCAATAATACACAGAGATGATCAGTATTGTTTTGGGGTGGACATCATCATGCGTCTCAACCAATGAGAGCACTGTTTTTGTTCATTGACCAATTCACCTCACTCTAACATGGACACTACTGTTTATGCTGCTTCTTGACAAAAGAAAAAGAAATGGCGGTATCTGTTAAGAAAAATAAAAAGATGAATAAATGTGAACCTGCTGTTGCTCAGAAGGTCATGGCTCTGGGCTCTGAGGGAACTTGTTTTTCTATAACAGACTAGATAAGCCCTAGATTTGATTTAATAATAGATTTGGTTACATTAATGTTTAAGTTGATATTTACAGAAATATTGTTAGTGTAACGAAATACGGCTGTTAAAGTGTTTGCCGATCAAATGTTATTGCATGTTTGTACATACAGCAGTACTTTAAAAATGAAAGTGTGTAACGCACTACTTTTGAAGTCTTTATTGAATTTTGCATGTAACAATGCAATTAATAGTGATTAATTTTTTTTATTGTTACCCAGCATTAATGTATATGTACACACACGTGCACACACACACACACGCACACACACACACCCATATATATGTATATATATATATATATGTATATCAGGGCTTGACATTAACTGTTTTGCTCACTGGCCAATGTGGTTAGTGGATTTCCAGAGTCACTAGCCATTCAGCTTAGTTACTAGCCACAATTTAATAAAAAAAATTAATCGATGCCCACCTCTAATATATTAACGGCGATATTTTTTTTATCGCGCGATAAGAATCTAGTGCGTTAACGCGCGTTAATGCCATTATCGGCCCAGCTCTAATATATATATATATATATATATATATATATATATGTGTGTGTGTGCAAAAAAAAGGAAAGAAGAGTTATAAGATGCAACAGCAACAATATAATAGTGCTGGTTTTCTTAAAGGCCAGGGGTAACATCTGTAGCTCAATGTATTAACAAACATTTCTACCCAAGAGAAATAGTAGGACTGCTCAAAATATGAACGAGCTTTCTCTCTCTCTCTCTCTCTCTCTCTCTCTCTCCCCCTCCCTCCCTCCCTCCCTCCCTCTCTCTCTCTCTCTCTCTCCCCCACCCCCCACCCCCTGCCCTCTCACACACTCCATTATTTATTCAGCAGACACATAATTTAACTTTGGTCATGATGTTTCATCTTGAAGTCTTTCATCTGTTCTATTTCAGTGGATGGGGCCATTTTAGCACATTCTTTAGTGTGAAACAGCACAGCACTAGTGAGAATGAACTCTTGATATGCTGCAATGCAGATAGTGCTTTTCATCATCCTGATTCATAGAAGGCAAAAACGATGACTCTCAATCAGTTCTTCTCTCTCAGGTTTCCGCTCCTACAGCCACGAGTACCATTAAACACGATCCCTTTTCTTTTCCTCCTTTATTTCTCTCTCTTTTTCTTGAATGCAGCAAAATGGGCGAGCCCCTTTTTTTGGCTGCTTGACAGTTTGATATACTCTAAAATTCATGACCTCATCGGAATGTAGAAATTGATTTAACCTACACACTCCTAAAGCCGCAGACTCTATTCTGATCGAGCTCCGATGGGAATGAAACGACATGCCGGGTTTTAACCGCACACAGTGATTGTTTAGACCAAGCTGCAGTTAATGTTGTTTATCATAAAGGTGCAATGGCTTTTAATAAAAAATAAATTCAATGCACGGTTACAATGTACAATAAATTAATATGAATAACAGTAAAGGCAAATAAAAACACAAAATAGTGTGACTATGATTTGTGGAGGCCTATAAATAACGCCCATTGTCCTGTCACAGTGCTGTACTATGAATTAATTGGATGCTAATGCGGCAGTTCAATAGTTGTTCTTATAGAGTGCTTGTGGAAACAATAGGCCATTCTGCCAAGTAATGGTGAAAAAAAAAGTCTTCACAGGGCAGTGGCAGAAAACAATAGGTTATGCTACAGATAGAAACAGACCCTTTCTGTCAGCCATTAAACAATTAGATCAACCATGAAAACATCAGAAGTGCTTATTAAATATTCAAAAAACCACAAGCCGAATGGGGGTAAAGCATACATGCATAAATCCTACATTCATAAACCATGGTGCTTAAGTCTATCCATCAAAACCCCTACAGCTGCATTAACTTCTACTGCAATGATCACCAACCCTTCTCCTGGAGATCTACCTTCCTGCCATGTTTAGGATCTGCATTATTTCGAACCCCAGCTGTTTAGGGACTTCTGAAGATGTTCCTCAGCCAGATTGTAGATTGTGGCTTTAACTGGACATCTCAAGAAGGCAGATCTGCAGGACCAGGGCTGGTGAACACTGATCTACAGTGTTAGGGTTAGGGTTAACAGATGGGGTTGTGACCTAGTGGGTAGGATACTTGCCTCTGAACCAAAAGGTCATATGTTCAAATCCTACCTTCAGCACCAACACTGGGTCCCTGAGCAAGACCCTTAACCACCAGTTGCTCCAGGGAGACTGCTCCGTGTAGGGAATGGAAGTTGCTTTGGATAAAAGTATCTGCTAAATGACATAAGTGTAACTTAACTCATAACCTTTGCCCAGAATTTCTTTGATTTATGGTAATAAGCATTTTTAATTGTTGGTTTGCAGTGCTATAATAAATTGCGTATATTATAGCCTAACCAAGTTATTTTAAAATGTAATATGTCTAAATATCTGCAACAATAACCATGTATACATTGTGATTTTATGCTTTTTGTCCCAAGAATGTGACCAAATTCAGCACATGCATGGACATGCTATAGCTCATTTGATACAGCTCTGGCTACATAAAAATACTATAGGGCACAATTACATTCTATAACTAATTGTACTGCAACAAACCCCTGAGACTAGAGATGTGGATGTAACATGCCCACACATTCTCCAGCATCTCCATTAGTCAAGCCTTCTAGATAAGGACAGTAGAGCAGGACTGACTCTGTGTGAATGTGGATCAAACGATTAAATATGAATGATTTTTTTCACACGGACCTCACTTTATGAAATCACTTTAAACGTGAGACTGCATTAAGAGAAGAATTGCATCAAGATGTGAATGTCGAACAGAACTCTGACCTAGCAAAGCACTTTTTTTGACCACATTCACAAGAACTGCCAACGTACAATAATACCCATTCTGTGAAGGTTAAATCCCCAGATGAAGCCTATAATTATACAGTACCTGCCCTACTTTCCAGCATTCAAAAAATAACCCTGCTAAGTGAACAGATGTTTGCATGTTAAAAGCAGCTGTCAGAAGTAGGCCCAATCTCTGGCCAGTTTACACACACACACACACACACACGCACGCACGCACACACGCACACACAGAAAAGTAGTTCAACCAGTCAAGCTAAGGAGTACATCCATCATAACACATACCCTCAGTAGCATCTAAAATTCATTGATAAGGTGCTTGTCGAGTTTATCGTACATTTCTTCTTTCCCTGTGGTGCAGCAGAAATGTGCCGAACTTTGTCACACAACTCACCGCTGCAAAAAGACTCTTTCTTGTTTTCCCTGCTCTGAGAACATTTTAAACAGCCATCCCTCAGCCGGCCCTATCTAGAGCCCTCTGTCAGCTCCAGGGCCTGCGTAGCACATCAGCTCACTGTAATAGCAGTTATCAGAGACTGCCTCTTCAAGCGAGGGACACAACAAGCTGCACTTCATCCGTCTCACTTACGCACACCGCTTTCGCTGCAGTTTGATAGTACAATTGCAGGAGATTGGGTCCTTAATTGCAGGTCTTTCTAAGTTCAGCAAGGGAAAAAAAAACGCAACAAACATATTGTGAATAGATTCTGTGCATGATGATAACTTGAATCAGGCAGCCTCTTCTTGCTGATTGATGAAAACTCTCCACTGAGGGCTATTCAGTTTTGTTTCACCAGGATTGACCAGGTTGCCTGGAAAGGATGCTTACAAGCAATCTGAGGCCATTATAGAGTTTGGAGGATTTGCATGTAGAGTATCAACACCAGTTTTACTTTTTGGAGTTTTTAAATGAAGCTTACATGTTCCGCACTGGCACTAACATGGGGAGGGGGCACTATAATGCCTGTGTAAAGTTCTTATTCAACCAACTTCTCAAAATACTATTTAACTGTCATATCTCTACACAACTGACCAAAGTCAACGAAACATGTATATTATCAGCCTCTCGTAGGTGTGTGTTTAAATGTATTTTCAATCGTTTTTGAGTGCCAGTGAGTTCAGCCCCCAAGCCTATTCTATTTCCAGTGCTAGTCCTATGAAAAGAAAAACTTAATTCTAATGACATGCCATGTGATTAATGAGAAATTAAAAAAAGGAAAAAGTTTATTATTAAAATAAGTGAATAGACTAGATAGATTAGAATAGATAGTTTTGTGCAAAGAACATCATGAACATGTTTTGTAAGCCCATAGACCTATTATAACTAAAGTGAGTTTTGCATAATATGTCCCCTTTAATTTATCCTTTTCATAACATTTCACATTTTCAGTTTCATGACAGATTTGAACTCGACCCATTCAGAAGAGGTCCTTTTTGAGACTTGGTTCCTCCCTAAACTTTTCCCTTGTGCTTTTAAGGAATTTCATTTTTAAATCAAAAGTGAAGTGAAATTAACTGGAGGATTGAAAGTGTCTCCAACATTTTTCATGAACCTTCATAAACATCAACACACTTCAAATTCCATGTTAAACAAGTGTTGTATATGTGGCACCTCTTTGAAATCCCTTGCTTAATCTACACAACATCTGCTGAGTCCTCGCTCAACTAGATTAATTATATATGTACATTCATGTATAAACATGAAATATGAAAGATTTTTGTAAACTTATTTCAGTCGTTTATCGTTTTGTGAATGCTGTAGATCAATAACTGGCAGAGCTGAAAAGCTGAATCTGCACTCAATGAACGTACATCGTTCAGTTATTGAAAATGTGGAGCAATATAATCACCAAACTGCAGTCAAAGCTTTATTTATTTGGCATAAGTCTTACAGAGAGAACCACTGCTAGAAAATTAGAATTACAACTTTCAAGGAGCCTGTCATATTGTTCATCTAGTCAAATCTAGTCAAAGGCTGCCATGCTTTGGTTCAGTTAGTAAGAAAGGTACTTTAAGTATTTAAAATGAGCCCAAAGCCACATGTTAAGAACAGATGTGAACAGAAAATCCAGGTTAGAAATGCAGTATCACCTGTATATACATACTATTTCTATAATTAAATATATAAGATTCTATAATATATTGATAGAATATATCTATATATCCATATTATATCTATAGTTCTCTCCAAATGACGGATCACTCCTGTTTTTCTGACTGATCCGGTCATTATGACTGCAGAACAACTTGATGATGCAAGTAGATCGAAGTGTTTTCTATCAGGCGTCTCCTGGGACTGGAGCTAACGCGCCCAAAAAGCTCAAGTTCACAAGTAACAAAGAGTGTGGACGCAGGCCACCTGCTGCTCCCTGAACAATGGCAGCCAGAGTGTCTACAGGTCACAAAGACAACATGCTAAAAGCCTCAGCATAGCGAGCACTGCAACATGAGGCCCAGAACTCAACAAAGCAAGTCTCTCCCATTATAAATAATGCAAGGTCACAACAGGCCGCTTGTATTAAAAGACCAGGCATCTGTCTGCTCCTGTGGCTGATGCAAAAAATGCAGTTGATGCAGTGGTTGGACACTGGGCAGTTGGAGAAAGCATCACAGACAGATCGCATTAACAAATAGGTCTGTAAGCAACACTGAGTGAAGGCTTAGAGTTCCTTTCAAACCCAAACCTGCTGTTTCAGTACTGGTTTTAATCAAGATAACCTCACCTTGTGATATAGATGTATATAGCATTACTCATGGATACATTTTTCATTGTGAATGCACTTGTACTGGGATAGGCTAGCTAGACAAACCACCTTGAATAATATATAAGTAAAGGTAGAGTGAAGTACTGGAGCCATGTAGTTTGTTGTATTTCGGAGACAGACAATCCTTATAGTTGTTGTGGAATATTAAGTATTTTAATGTCGTAGCTGGTTATCAGCTCAATCAACCCTATTACAGAGTTTGAAAAGCTAAAAGCTGAATGTACTTTCATGTCCTCATCTCTCCTCCAGGGAGTGATCTAACAAATTTCACCTGAGCTAATATAGAATGGCCTTGAAGATGGGGCTGGGATTCCCCCGAGGGGAAATGGCAAGTACAAGTCAATGAGGGCATGCTGGAAAATGGTACAGGGGAATATACAGGAAAAGAAATTGAGAGTTGGTCAGAATATTGTCAATTTCAGTTCTATTTTGTATTTTGCACTTTTCGTGCTACTCCAGTGAAATGTGAAGAGACAGGGAGAGCAATGACTAGCTTCTATTCTCAGAAACCCAGTGGATTAGTCATTGATGGACTACAGCATAAACACAACACGTTCTCTGACCCCAACTGCCCACTCAGTTTGATCCTCCAAATAATAGAATCCTTTCAATTAAATCCATGGCTAAATGAGCAAAAACACGAGTCACAATCAGTGTAGTATGGTTTTGCCCAAATGTGCCTCTCTGGTACAACGAAAGCAAAAGCTACTTTGTTTTAAATCGTTTTGTATCCATGTTGCATATTAATATTGCAGATTGTATGTTATTGTATATTATATCCACCATGGGGCTCAGATCATTTAGCTGCACTGCTCCCCGACTTTGGAATGCACTCCAACTCGACCTCCGAATCGCAACATCCCTGCCTAACTTTTTAGATTAGCCTACCACACATAACTTTATATCACCATCATCTATATGTACTTAAATGTATATGTATTTTATATGTATATATATTTATATATTTTTTTATTTATATTTATATTTTTTTTATGTACATTTGTATATTGTAATATATTTCCTGTAAAGTGACCTTGAGAGTCATGAAAGGCGCTGACAAATAAAATGCATTATTATTATTATTATTATTATTATATTGTTCAGGATATTGTTCATTGTGTTTTTACTTTTTTTTTTTTTATACTCTTTGAGAGACTATCGACCAGAATCACATTTTTTGTATGTGCTCACTCACACAATTGGTCAAAAAACTGACTCTGGTTCATTTACTCATCAACTGGTCTAATCTAAGTATGGTTTAATGCTGGGCCTTTGGAGAACAGGAGAATATCACTGGGAAATCATCTTTTTTCCTATGAATATGATCAAAATATCTTCCAGGTAACGACGAGGAAAAGACAAAAAATAGAAGCAGCTGCAAGAGCCGAAGAAGAAGTAAAAGAAGACAATGATGTAGAATATGACGAAATAAATGACAAAGAAGTAGAGGAAGAAAAAAGAAAATAAGAACATAAAGACAAAGAATTAGTATTAGAAGAGGATGAAGCAGCAGAAGGAGGAGGTTAGATAAAACAAGAAGCTGCAAAACAAGACGAAAAATAAAAGAAGACGACGGTGCAGGAGAAGAAGACAAAGATATAGAAGAAGAAAAAGGAACGAGACAAAGGAGAGAAAATAGAAGAAGAGGGAGGCATATAAAATGAAGAACAACAACAACAAATAGAAGAAGAGAAATGAAGTAGCAGTAGGAGAGAAAGACGCGGTAGAAAAAGAGTACAAAGAGGGAGTGGAAGAGAAAAAAAAAGTAGAGTAGAGCTAGAAGTTAGATAAAATGAAAAAAAAGAAGAAGAAGAAGACAAAGAAGTAGTAGCAGAAGGGAAAGAAGTAGTAGCAGAAGTAGAAGTAGAAGAAAGTTAGATAAAATGAAAAAGAAGGGGTTGCCACACCAGGCAGGTGAAAGGATTTGGAGCCTATCATTACACCTACTGCACCAAAACTCATAACCCACCACTGTCAGGCAAAGAAATGCACGGCATTCAAAACTGTTTAGGCTCCTCTCAGCATATCTTATTCCCTGCAGGCGTGCTCCACTAGAGCACTGAGCACCCAGTCTTCCTAAGCAGGCTGGTCTGTTTCTCCTGCCTGTTGGCTAGCCCTGCGCGGACATACAGAGGCTTTACATAAGCAAAGCTGCTATTCTGGGAGCTGCTGACAGCAGATAGGATCCTAAATATCAGAGCTGTGTTCACTCAGCATTCCCAAGCAGCTGAGAGAAAGATTAATGGAGGTAATACAGCCGCTGCAGCAGATCCAAATGTGCCTCTGCAAATGCCGCCCGGGCTAAAATAGTCAGCTGTCACATACAAGATGTTAACTCGGCTGTTCAAGCAGCAGAATTCAGCTTCAGAAGGGGACAAAGTGTGTCAGCGGTCAGCGATTTGGTGTACAGTTGAAAGGAATTTCTCCTATGTGGCCAAAATAGTTCAGCTTCAGGAGTCAGATTTATTGTTAGCGATGGCAGAGAAATGATCACATTTAGTATTAAATCAGTGTTATACTAATTTATCATACAGCATTACAATTATTTAGTATTAATTAAATATTCATTGCTTCAGAGAAACTGTGAAAACTATGGAAATATTCCATGTCACATGTTTGTTAAACAATTTCTTCACCCGTTATGAAACAGATACACAATTTGAATTGTTTTTGGAAAAAATTGCATTGCATACACACACAAACATTTCTCTCTCTCTTTCT
>JBBPDH010000037.1:13426432-13440344 GCA_037974565.1 Clupeocharax schoutedeni
TACAATTGTACTTTTTTTTTTTGATTTTATGTTTTTAAAAGGGTGGGATATTTAAATATTTGTAAAGGCCATTTTAAATGGACTGTTTTAAGAGGAAGTGGATTTGGACACAGTGCAAAGGGTGATGTGGTGATGTTAACAGCATCTGAGTCATGCTGGGGAAAGTAATACAGCAAGACACACAAATACACAAACAAACACACACACACACACACGTATTTGCCCCTGAAAGCCAAATTGGGGGGAGGGGACAGCAGAATAAAGAAGGTATCTGTTCTCCTGCAGGTCATTCGTGCCCTGTTTAAACAGACTGGAATTTGAGATCCGAGGACAAACATCGGCTCTCCAGAACACTGCTCCCTGCTTGTCATGTTTGAATAGCAAGCGAAGGGGGGAAATGGATACAGTATAAAAACAACATCCATAAGAGCCAAATTTAAGGTCTTGAGGGGTGTGTTAATGTCTGACAAGTTGCTTAAGATATTGCAGTTTGGCCCATGCCAAACACCATTACTTTGAAGGTCACGCCGGTGAATAAAAATGGAAATCCACATTCTGGAACAAGGAGGTGCTTGTAAAATAGAGGGCAAAGAAAAAAAGGGAAAAAAAAAAAAAAAATGCCGGCGTACGGTTACATTCAATAGGAGAGAGAGAGGTCACCTGGCATGGTGGTACTAAAAAACCATCTGCCAGATGACCTTTATGTACTAACATTACAAAGAAATAAAGGGAAGGAGAAGAAACAGACGAGCCAAAAAGATGTCGATGTATCAGAGAGGAAAGCGCGGAAAGAGGGTTGCTATGGCGCCAAAGCAGGAGCGATCAGGCGCGATTAATTCCATGATGTCACAATGCTTTCCAACTGTGACATCGTTCATAACAAATTCAGTAACAAGCCTTAATGGACAGTAATTGGCGCGGTAGGATAACAACACTTTCCCATTGTAATCTTACAGTCATTTCAATGCAAGGATTCTAGAAGAACATTTACGAGAACAGATGCCATCTATCTATTTATATGTTTATTGTCTTTAATCTACTCGCCCAATTCTTCCTTCAAATGTTTCTCCCTCTCATCTCCAAGGCCGAAGTGCTCTCTCTCTCTTTCCTAACCGGGACATGAGAAAGCAGCTGGTTCTTTGTGTTTGGAGTGTCTACAGGTAATCAACAATGCATCCACTTACCCACAGCCCCTCTAGCCAGGAGATTGCCTTCAGCTCTGCCAAATGATTGAATGCATTAGCTTTGAATGGCAAACCACTGCATATACCACTCTCTCAAAAACAAGCCCATTCGTGCTATTATCTCTCTTCATTGCTGCCTCACTATCTTGTCCGTCGGCCTGAGCAAATCTGCAAAATATACATCTACATGTTGAAAGGTTTATCAGAAGGAAACGAGAACATTATTAGTGTATTCGGAGCAGCACTGCCGGCAGCTTCTCTGTGAAGTCCGTTTTCTGGTAAAGCAGAAGAAGAAAGATGTTTGGCTTTCATTAGGCACGAGATTGTAGTAGCGATGGCCTGCAGATTTAACCCACCTGAAGGAAAATGCATCCTTTTAACCTTGATGATGTAGAGCCAATTTCACTCACGCTTTCATGCCCACCTAATACACACATGCCAAGTCTGCGGGTACCAATAACAACAAAAGATTTTCTTCCACAGCCGTGATCTGTGAAATCTAACAATATACATGATACACGAGCACTACAGATGAGCTCTGCAAAACATAATCTAATGCGAATACCCCCCTCCGCTCTGCTCCCCCTCTGAGCCCATCAAATACAAATGCAGAGATAGAGGTAGTCTCTTTAAATGATATATCTCCAAAATAATACCCTCAGACACCAGGAAAGCTCAATATAAGAGTTATGCAGCCAAGATAATCGGGAATTGCCAATATAGTGGAAAGGACACCCCAGGAGTAGCTCTATTTTGTCCAAATATGCCAACACACGTAAGACAAATCTGCATGTGTAAAAGTAAGGGAAGGTTCTTTTTCACAATTACAAATAGAGAACAATTGCTACTATTAAAGAAAATCATGTACTTCTACATAGTGAGATGCAATTAGTATTAAACTTGCATCTGAAGTACAGAAGCCAGTTTATGCAAGTGTTGTCCAACCTTCAAGGACCACCATACTCATGCATTCTTTGACAACAATTACAAAATCCCTATAGTGTACTATAGCAGGGGTGTTTATCATAATACCCATCAACATACTGTGAAAAAAAAGGTCCTAAAGACATTCAAGCCTTCAGTCCACTTTTAGTTCATTTTACTATTCTTTTAGTCAGCAAACACAAAAATCATTATAAAATGTTTGAAAAATGTAGAATGTTATATAAACAGACATAAACTGCCGCGATGACTTTTAACAGCATAGACATGTTTACATCGGTGTTATGTATCAGGGTGCGTGCAAAGTTTTAGTAATACAGCTCCGGCAAAAGAGACCACTGCGATTTATTATTTTAATTTATTATTTTAATTTATCGCTATGAGTGACAACCATTCCATGCCAGTCTTACATTCCTACACAAGCACCTCATTCTGCTTCATGAGGGACTGATTAGTGATCACCTGAATCTTATTTAATGAGGAAAAGTATAAAAACACTGCTATAATCGACACTCTCCTCTCACAACTGAGACCAGTTGGATGGAAAACACTACTAGAAGATAATCAAAGGTAATTGTAGCCATTTTATTTAAGTTAAGAGATTTGTTTTCTTTGAATTATTCAAGTTCTATAAACGCTGCATCACTTTTTTTATTTTGATGTTATTTCCTTGAAAATTATGCTTTAAAGAACAATATTTTCATTTGGAAATTGTCAGTAGGTTTTAAAACGAAGGCAAAGCTGTTCAGTTCAATATTTGCAGCTATAAAAGATAAAACCTGAGAAACATTTTTGCCGTGGACGTTTTTCCAGAGCTATATGCATTACATTACATACAAATATACTCAAAGCTTCAAGTAAAGCCAAACAAACATTTAACCACTATTATTGTTCACAAGACACTAGATGACCATTCTCAGTAGATCTGTGACCGTGCTTCTTCCATGTATAAAGATCAGTATAAAGGGGTACAATGATATCTCTTTGGAAGTGATCCAAGCTTTTGATCTAAAATGTGCATTATTCATAATGGAAAAACAAGATTTCTGCACTGATTCAGCTTCTTAGTGACCTACTTTGAAACGAGTCTACGAGAACATGGCAACAAAATAGGTTTTGGAACAAAATGAATCAAAATTAAATAGAATACATTTTCATACATAAACTGAAAAGTGAGATTTTGCAACTCAGTTCCAGCCATCAAGAGCTCAGTAATGATCTCTGGACCTGGCAGAGTAGAATATGTTTGGTTCACTGTCTAGTTCAGCACTGTGCTCTACTGCAGAGTACCCATCGAATTTAGATTCTTACCCAGGCAGCTACACAGTTTACTAAAAGAAAAAAATAGATTCCAACTGCAATCACTTTTCTCCTCTTATGGAGAAAGACTTTGGGGTGCTGGTGCATGAAGTCCAGCAAATGAAATGACAAAGACGATAAGCCTGGAAACCAAAGCCAGTCTGACCCCATCTCCATCCCTCAGCTCATAACGATGACTGAGGCAGAGAAGACCCAGAACAAAAGCAGAGGTGAGGCATGGTTGACTCATCCATGATGTTTTCATCCGCAGGCTACACTGCACCTTTATCGGTGGACTCTCACCCATTCTCTCCTGTCAGGAGCCATCAGGATCACCAACTCATAAACAAGCATTTACCTCAGATTACATACTGATAAACAGACTGCCAGACAGCACAACAGGCTCACTATCAGTAAAAATAGCCAAGAACCAAGACTGTTTAACGGTTTGGGTACATTCTATTCGCACAAACATGAAACATGAGGGTGTCACAAAGGGTTCTTAGAGCATTCCCTGGCTCTCTAACGAACGATTTTCTTTAAAAACATGTTTTTTAATGTTAAGATTGTTTGAAGTAGTTTAAAAGTGTATCTATTTAAGACTTCTTCCTAGAGCCTTAACATTAAACAATGGTTCCTTAAACTTGGAAGTGGTTCTATGCACTGAAATATCTGAGTTACAAAAATAGGTCTATAAAGAAAACCAGTTGGTATAAAAGACACCAATTAATTGTATGGAATGAATTGGTGTCTTTTATTGCATCATGTAAGAACCCTTTATGGACCTTTTGTTTTGTTATGTAGGTTAACTACAGAGCATTAAAATAGTCTATCTAGTTAGAGTGATTTTTTGAGAAATACATCAGAAATGGACATGTTTTGTGTCTGATGTATTTAACTGAAACTATAACTATGGTTACATTAGTATTATGAAGTGTCACTTTTTTTTTTTACATTGTATGAGTATGATCTTTTCAAATTTTTGGCACATTTTTGTATGTCCTCATAGATCAGATGCATATAGAGAGAGTTGCCATGTACCCTTAATACGAGCAGACAGATCAGATTTCATATGCTTTTAAAATTACATCATTGCATTTTGTCTGAATGTGATATGACCAGTACATTTTGCAGAAGCATTGAAGGCATCTGGTCTTTCTTCACCTTATGGCCTTATGTACACCTGAGAGCTAACATGAGCTAATGATCTCCGTGAAGGTTTGAGCTCCAAGTTCCTGGTAGTAAGTAATGCATTATTGGTGCCAGAATGTGTCAGAAAAGAACCTTAAAGCTGTGCGCCAACATCCATTAAACAACAAAAGAAGGAGAAGAACTCCTGGATAAAACATGTGGATAGAAAAAGGGAACCAAGCACTGATACAATGTGTTGAGAAAAGCCTAATCGAGTCTCTCTCTCATTTCTTTGTATGTGTGGGGTCCATGGGGATGGATCTGGAAGCTAGGCTTAACATTGGGATGACTGTCATCCATCAGCAATCTATCAGGACCATCAGCCCAGCCCTAATTCCATGGCTCACTAACACTCTCTAATGGTAAAATGACTGGATTATCGTTCCCAGTATGACATGAGTGGTGTTTAAATTGCATCTCATCCACAAAACACTACATGTAGCGATTACACTGCATGCCAGGGATGTCTACCTTGTAGTTACTTAGAGTAACTAATGCATTTCAGAAACATAATTGAAATATATTTCTCCAGGGGAAATGTGCATGACTTACAAAACACCACAAACTGTTTTTATGGTGAAAAAGTATTTCACTTGATTGTATTAATAGAAAATATTTCAATCCCACCAGAAGAATGGTCATTAGGGGGCTTCTGTAAGTGGATCTCACTCTCATAACTACATAACTTTTGTTAAATCAAATATTAGTTTTATAGCAGTTACAGAATTATTTGTAGCACTGTAAGAAGCCTTAGGAATAATAACTGAATAATAAGGTTATCATGCAGGTTTTCTGGGGTGGTCTCTCATAAATGGGGCGGCTGGGTGGCCTAGTGGTTAAGGCATCCGCCCTGCAACCAGAAAGTCCGGGTTCGATCCCCAAGACCGCTAGGCACCGCCGAGGTACCCTGAGCAAGGTACCCCGCGCACTGCTCCCCGGGCGCCGTGTTCCTGGCTGCCCACTGTTTCACTCGGTGAATGGGTTAAATGCAGAGGTTGAATTTCATGCTGTTCAAGTATGACAGAATTTTCACTTAAATATACTTATGGATATGTGCCAGCATTTAAGACTATATAGCTGAAACTATAAGCTTTAGTGAATTTGATCTTCGTCATTGTGATGCATAATTTTAAAGAGTTATGTTTCCTATTGTGTCCCACACTCAGGCTATAAACCTACATGTTATAGTTTTGTATTCTCTGCAGTGCTGTGAAGCAGCCCTTCAACAAAGGATGTATAACTAATAAAACTTCCACTCTGTGTATGCTTTAGGAATGGTTTACCTGACTAAATGCATGCTTTTAAAGTATATATATAGGTAACTGAAATTAAGGATACTAATAAGAAGTTTGTCCCTCATTTGCTGTGGCAACAGGCTTTACTCTACTGGGAAGGCTTTAGGAACATTAGTGAGTTCTAGGGAGTTCATTAGTGAGGTACTCTGAGTTCATTAATGATGTTTTGATGTTGGATGATTCATCCCAAAGATAATAAATGGATCTCCCTGACTCCAGAGAATCTAATACCTGTTTTTCAGGGTTTGGGTGAGGCCCCTTAATTCCAATGAAGGAATCTAAATGCTTTAGCAGACCAAGACATTTTGAACAACGCCATGCTTCCAACTTTGTGGACACAGTTTGAGGAACAGAGATTGTCAGCCTTTGGACCTTCTCGTCCAAAATCAGTACCTGACCTCATAACTCTACAGAATATAGGGGCACAAATTCCCACAGAAATGCACAAATCTTGTGGAAAGTCTTCCAAGAAGAGTGTAGTTTAACATACAGAAATATTATGTACTGTACATACAGTCAGTTAGATTTATAAGATTTTTTCCAAATTATTTAAATTTTAGAGCTCACAATAAATATTCATAAAAATGTATAGTAAGGGATTTGATTGTTTCTGTGGACTGTCCAAACATTGTGCCCAGCAGAAACATCTAATTGCAAATTAATTAAGAAAGACGAGACATAAAATGATACAATATACAATATATAATATGCATGTTGAGTTAAGCTTGCAATAGCCAAGAGAATCAGCAGAAACAGACAAGTTTCAAAATATCATTTGTTTTTAAACTCAGACACTAAGCTGTCAAAACAAATTGCCTTTCAGAAGTTGAAAGCTGCAGGACTTTGAAGAGTGCTTTGACATAAATATAGCTTTCAATTCATATTGTGGGTTGAAACAGTGCAGCAGAAGTATGGCAGCTTACATCTTGAATATAAACAGAGAAAATAAACAAGAAAGAAGGTTCTGAAACATATTACGCATCCCATAATGATACCAGGATGGTTGAAAACCAAATTCCTCAGAAAATAACCACTAGGAACAGATCAGTGTCCTACATGAGATGGTTGACTTATTCTATGTTTTTGCAAAAGATTTCAAAAAACACTTTGAGATCAGAGATCTAGAGCATAGCATCCAAGTGTATAGCCACCAGAAAACTAGTAGGACTTGAGTTTGAAAATACACTGAATCTTAATTCATCATGGGAATAAAACTATTCTATGTCCCTTATAATATAAAGTATATATCCCATAAGTACCTTGAGGGAATAATGTAGTTAAGATACAATAAATTTGTGAAGTGTGAAGTTTGCGTTGCTATGGCAGAAAGTGGACAGTACAATGTTAAAAGCAACAAAAAACAATAAAATCTATACACTATAAGTACTCAAATAATACAAAAAGACTATTGGAAATGTGTTCCCTATTACAGATAGATATAAGTGCTTATGTAAATATACATGTGTCTATATTAGTTTGCACTCATGCAGTTACAAAAGTATAATATAATTTGCATGAATTGTAGATTTCTACCAATACGTTGCTGATAGCAACATGACATTTGCCAAGTAACTACTGGAGCACAGTATACAGCTTATAGAGTTCCACATATATATTAACCAAAGTCTTAACTGTAATTGCAATGTGTCCTAATGTAATAACGTGTAGTTACGCAAGTAAAGCATTACTTGACTGATACTTGTTTGTGATTGTTAGTTTTAGCTAGAGCTGCAGGTATGACCATCTTGTCAAGTCCAAGTCAACAACTGGTCGAGTCCAAGTCAAGATCAAGTCTGATTGAGACAGTAAAAATAATTTTCACGACCACTTAGTGGTCTGTTCATAATGCTTGTGTGACGCTAGAGAATTTTTCTGAGATTTTTATTCGCCATGACTGCAAAAATTTAGGGCATGGCTGGCCTCCATGGAGACACGCTACTGGCAGAAGAATTGTTTTTTAAGACCAGCTGGACTTTTTAAGACCAATGATTATAGTAGAACATTTGGTGAGACCAATGTCCAAGAATGAGACAAGTCTGAGTCTAAATACAAGCAAATCCGAAAGAGATCACACAAAAGGCGTTTCAAGTACCGACTGAGGTACCTCAGTTCTGGTCCCTGTTCTTGCATAAGCACCCATCATTGCTGGATCATGGACTGGCTTCAGTACCCCTAGAGTATTTAGGCTTAAAAGACCTAGAATTACACTGTATGCTGTAAAACAAATAAGTAATAATGTGGTTTTACTACGACACAGCTGGTTAAATAAATACACTTTTTAGCCTTTCAGAGTCAGTGGGTGTAAATTGTAGACTTGCTTCTTCACTCCAATTATAAATAGCTTACGGATTCTAGATTCGAAATAATTATGCACTCCGACATAGTTATTTATATCTTTTTAATTTAAAAACTTGAGGAATGTGATAGAATCATCCCACTGGATGATTCAGTTACAGCCAAGTAGTAAAATTTCTCAAGGTCCCTATTTAATTGAAAATTCCTCTATATTGATCTTCAGACTCAAATTATAAAGATACAACCTGGAGAAACACAGATAAATCCATATACTGGTAAAAGGCTAGAACTCTTAACCAGGTTGTGAATAGGATTATATCGCAGTTAATTTTAAGGTTAGAGTGAGTGAAATGTAAAAGTCACCTTAATATGTATTGATTTGAATGGCAAAGTAAAGCATCAGGAAGGTATTTTTATTAGACCATCCAAGGAAAATGTTGCCACAGTCAAATTATGCTACGGTACGGTACATGGCGATTCATGACATGTATCATGAGCATTGTTCCATGGAACCTCACAGTGAGGATTAGGTGCTTTTCTGAGTGATCTTCACTCCATTTAACTTCAAACACAAGCTAGTGTTTGTGGACAAAAACCTCTCTTTTGGTCTCATGAAGTCCCGATAGCTTTTAGTAGAATCCAGACACTTTAAATTAGGGAGCTGTAAAGAGGAAAAACAGGAACTCAAGCGCCTTGTGAAAGTTCTTACCTGAACTGAGAAGTTTGACTGCTTGTGTCAGAATAACTTTTGTCTTCCTCTGTTCTTGTCACTTTGATCTGTCTCTCTCTCTTTTGCCTTTTAGTCAGCACTAGCTACGCCTGTGGCAGTGGCAGTGGCAGCGTGTGCTGCGCTACTGCAAATTAGAATCAGATTAGTTTGAATGCGTTCATCTCAACATGGCATCAGTTACAAGTGCTTTCATCTTTCATTGTCACTCTCTTCTTTGTGTTTTTGAATGAGTGAGTAAGACAGAAGAGGAGACAGAGAAAAGAGAGAGAAGAAAGATAATGTCATTAGAATCCCACTTCGCCAAGCTGCGAGGCAGATGTCAGGCAAGAGGAGCCACCCTCTTCTAGTTTCTCGCTGGTGTTGTTTAGTGTTTACAGCTTAAACAGGGCAGAACCTCTACAAGGACCAGACTGAGGTCAAGTGGGTAGCACCTATATGTTTGAAAACAAGCAACCAATGTGGGTTGGGTAGGGGGAGGCAAGGAGTGAATGCGTGAATGTCCTTTGTTTACTTTAATATACTTTAATTTACTTTTATTGTTATGGAAAACAATACTGAATCAATACTGACATCTAATAAAATGCAATTTTATTCAATGACTTCCAAGACAGGAAAACTATTCACCTTATATAACTCTTCTGTTTTGTTCCCACACATTTGAAAACATTGCTTTTATTAAGACATCCAACCAAATTCATATCAGTGTAAAATCCATTACCATTTTTGTTTTTTTTTATTCATTAAAACATTTATTTTTAGCCTCTATGTCACATTATATTTAAAGCTTAATTTTTACAATCCTTTAATCCAGTATATTTTCTATACACTCTCAAAAATATGCTCCTTTAAAGGTACAGATTTGCACAGATGCACTGATGTCATATAGGTTGTTTTAGTTTCATATATTTATATTTGTTTATATCAATGAAAATTACGAGAAGGTAGAACTATTTCCCTGAAAAGGTGAATATATTGCAACTTTAAAACTAATTCAGGAGTCAGGCCATGATGACTTCAGAAATTCGTGACATAATCCATACCATGGACCCAGTGGAGTCTGGACTGCCAGAAACAAGAGCTCAAAAACCAGGGGTCGCCTAGTTATAGCCCTACTGGACACTAAGACTAATCTCCCACATACTGGACACTATGACGAAGCCTTCATGATGCTGTATTCATAAAACATCATCTCTGCATCCCCAAAAATATCTTTTATCTCAACCAGAAACTCAGGCACATTAGTATTTTGGTGAAGCCCTAGCAGGAGGTATTATCTGTCCTTCATCTGCTGCTTTGCCACTGGGGGCAGTATGAGTAGTTGGTTATGCCCCCTGTCTTTCAATGAAAATTTTATAGACCTGATTAATTGTTGTGTACATCAATTAAATATTTCCCCAAATGTAGCAACACGCCAAAATCAGGTCCACCAAGTCCTCCAAAGACTCTGTGAAGTTATTTCATAAGAGTGAAGTGTAACTTCCACCAGTCCTAACATTTTAAGGCATATGCGAAGTGCAGGCTGGGTAAAAAAAAAGAGGACTATATTAGTATATTATATTATATTATATTAGTATGATATCAATTTTAGTCAAGTTGCTCTAAAGCAAACCAGAGGTAAATTAAATTGATAACCACAAGCATCTGAGACATTATCCACACTGAAGCCCAAGTTCTGCTTAGCCTCTGTGCTACAACAACCTGACCTGCCCTTTAAAGTGCTACAGGCCTCTGTGCTACAACAGTCCTGACTTGTTCTTTGAAGTGGAGTTAGATGCACTGGAAACAGAGTGGGGGCAGTCTTGTCTCAATGACAGGGTTCATCATCCATGTTACACCACTTTGCCTAGTTTCACAAAAGCTGCCACCAGCTGAACACAGTTTTTACCAGTTTTACCAATCACCATAATCTACCATATTTACAGGAGGAAAAAAGACTAAACCAGAGCCCAGTCAAATGAACCAACAATTGTAAAGGATGATGCCCTTTCACATCAATACAGGGATTAAGGTGCCTACCCTCTCCCCTGTTCATGGGGCAAAATCACCTTTAGCTTCAGGTACCCAGGGACAAACAAAGGACTCAGTTTCAGACTGAGGACCTCAGTCCAAGTCACAGGTCTTGAGGGCACTTTTGGGGGAGAATGTTGGCCTAATGTTGTGGTACCACCTCCCAAAGTACCCCTGTTTTGTCCAGTTTATCAAATGTCCACACAGGACCTCAAACTCTGCCTCCCCTCTGAAAAGCCTTCCTGGTGGTACACTGGCCTCTTTAAAAATCTCTGGCAAGTTAACCCGGTTACTTTCACAATGGCCACTCTGTTTGCTTATTGAATTACCCTACTGGACTTTAACCATTGTTCTTTGTGTATGACAATGTGGATGTGTTTTCCTGTTGGACTGCTTTCTGGTTTAGAGGCATCATATTTGTTTTTTCTTGCCTGTTGGAATAAACCTGGTTGCGATTTATGCTCTGCACTTGGGTCCAGTCTTCAGGATCACATAACTGGACATACCTGCACTTATATTTTGTTTATACCTAAAATTTGGTTGAGCAATGTTCTTTTGTTCCGTATGTCTATTTTAATTAATATTTTGTCAAAGTAGGTTGTAGGATCTGGAGATATTCTGTATTAGGAATAGAAACATGTCTCTGTATTCAGTCTGTATGGAGTAATCTGGTTGATTATTTAGATTTTATGAACATATGTAGTGTATTATCAAGCACTTAAAATTACATGTTTTTTTAAACAAAAACAAAAAAGCACATAAAATAAGAGTGTTGAGGGGTCAGCTATTTTGCTAAATCGGACAATGGTACCATCTCATTTTTCAGAAAACCTCGCAGCAATTAGCTGATACTTTCTCCAGGCCTCCCAATAAAGAAACCCAAGCCTGAATAAAGCACTACAGGTGAAACAGCTACAGCTTCCCTTACTGAACCCAGCAACACAGAGATCTGTTCAGCATGGTCTTGTCATTAAACAACAAATACCTCTTTATAATAAACACACAGTAGAGCCAGCTGAGTCCCTGCTCGCACTTTTAACTGGGAAAGAAAAGTAGAAACAAGTGGAGGTTGTAAAGGAGAGTAAATGGAGTCTTGGATGTGTGTGTGAATCAGATAAGAGAAAGGGGAAGATAATTAAGCTCTGTGAGTGAAAGAGAGAGAGAGAGAGAGAGAAAGAGAGAGCAAGAGAGAGAGTACAAGTGAATGCAAGGAAGCATGAGAAAAAGCACGAGATAAAGCATAAGATAAAGAGAGAGAGAGAGAGAGAGAATAGACACATTAGATGTTTACTAAGTAAACTAAATAAAACACCACATTTATTTGTTATATTGGTGCAACTTTAACCAAGGTCAAAATCCACGAAAGCAGTATTTGTGGAACTGAAGGGGTAAATCCCATGTGCAGGTTTAGAAGCCTGTTTGACATTTTTTGACGTTTTATATTAAACACAGACATCTGGAGCTTGTAGACATTTTATGTTTTATTTGAAGCTTGTTACTGACTTATTAACATTTATTCCACCTTGTGTTACTGAGGCTGTCTGCAATCATGCAGAACAACTCATGAAAGAACAGCCCAGAAATAAGATACTGCTGGATGCAGGCCTTGAACCTGAGTGCATTCAGTAAACTTTATTGTTTAACTAACAAAAGTCATCTGCATGAAACCCACTGGCTAGGCTGCTGCTCATATTAACAGACAGTGATTTACGTAGGACTTCCAGAAGGGTTAGATGTTTTCTTTTAGCAAATTGTTCAAAGCCACTGGAAATCAAAACGATACTGGTAGATGTCTCTCCTGCGATCTCATGAAGAAGATTTTTAAAGTATTTTTTGTTGTCTTCAAATTTGTAGTTAATTCAACTTGTGACAGAGAGGAATGAATAATCTGTGTTTTTAATTTTGTTTTGATTTGAAGTTTTGAATTTCGATTTTTCTTGGCAACCCAATTACTTGCATGTAGATTGAGGTGCTAATAATAATAATAATAATAATAATAATAAATTTTATTTTTAATGCACTTTCCATTTAAAAACGATCTCAAAGTGCTACAAAGAAAAAGAAAAAGCATTGGTGCTTTCAACCAATGCTTGATAAAATGTGCAGTTTAAATATAAACAAAAATTACATTTTAGTTTCAATTTAGCTTTAAGCCTTCGCTGAAGGTCTAGAAGTCCATTCCCAGGTTAAACCCAGGTTCCTGTCTGGCGTCTAAGGCTTAATTTAGAGGTCCTGGAGTACCTTCTAGTGTTTTCCCAGCTTACAACATGTATGGTCCAACATCTTAGCTCTTTTTGAACTGAAAAGGGTTGAACTTGGAAAAACATAAAAATATTCTTGGCAGGGGTTACCCCAGGCCCAGGGTTGGGTATCTGTGGTCTGAGTATTGGCCCTGTTGTGGGCAGATGGGAGACCATAACCTTTGCGCCTTGGAAGCCATGATTACACTTGGTCTTGTTCTTTTAGGGTGCGTAAGATCTCTCTGCCCAACTAGTGCATCAGGTATACTAGTGCAATACTAGACTATGTGGGCATCTGTTAGTTGACATGGCAGATTTAGCAGTTCTCAATGTGTAGATTACATTGCATTACATTGCATTAGCCACACTTAAAAAAAAATCAGGTGGCACTTTGAGTGGCTTAGAGGTTGCCCCCTCCCAGCTTCATGGCACTGTGTAATAGGCTTCCGATTGTAATTGGACACTTGAACTAAATTAGACCAAACTGTGGAAATAATCTGATTAAAAAACCCACAATCTTTACATTTGCAGTGCATTCTTCATTTCAGAATATACTTATTTATTTGAATGTGAAAAGGATCAGCTGTATAGTACATTTCTGCAACATAGGCTTATGAATGCAAAACAAAGCATGCTACAATTCCTCATTAAGTTAACCCTTTTGTGCAGATAGGAAATCCAGCTTCATTTGGAGCGATTTGTACTTACATTATTTAAGATTCATTATCT
>JBBPDH010000037.1:13450682-13470896 GCA_037974565.1 Clupeocharax schoutedeni
GAGAGAGAGAGAGAGAGAGAGAGATAGAGAGAGAGAGAGAGAGAGAGAGAGAGAGAGAGAGAGAGAGAGAGAGAGATGAAAAAAAATTACTTGAGGAACATTTATGATGGTTAAGTATTAAGTTTACTGTATGTTCCAAAATATAAATGTGGGTTTCATTTAATTAGTTATTACAATATATAATGAAAAAAATGAACATGGCATAATAAATATTCATATTTTCATATCTGATATAGATGTGTTGTGGTTCTATGGGTTCATTTCATTCTTATGTGCACTTCTCGTCATGCATGGATTACAGTATCAGAAAGCAAAAAATGAAGCTTAGACTAAAGTTGAAAGTTAAATGAGCAGTTTGCAGTGTTTAAATACACTCTGGCCCTTTAAGACGTGTCTAGATTTATACTTATACACATGCGTAAGTAAATGCTTGCATAATAATATGTTTTCTACTGAAAATGTGTGATTACATTTTTCCAATAGACATGTGAGGTGGTCAAAACAGAGTTGCCTACAACAATATTCACGAGAACCTACAGATATGCTGTTCAATTTGCTGTATGTACTGAACATTGCATCTTCATTTTTCTTGTTTGTTCCTTTTTTGAGATATTTATGCAATTCCAGCTTTTTTTCCTTCATTCATTTTTCTACTTATTCCTTATTTAGGTCGCAGGTACCTGGAGTCTATCCAGGGTGGGGGGCCAGCACAGGGCATGCACACACACACACACACACACACACACACACACACACTATTCTCTCACACACTCACACCTATGATCAATTTAGAATCCCCAGTTCACCTGATGTGCATGTCTTTGGACTGTGGAAGAAACCCAGAGACCCTGGAGGAAACCCTCGCCCCCACAAGGAGAACATGCAAACTCCACACACACACACACACACACACACACACACACACACACATACACATACAGACCCAATACCAGGACCTGGATTCAAACCCCAACAGTGCTACCCACTGCACCATCGTGGGACCAATTCCAGTTTATACTGTGTCAAAATTTTAGACCAACCTTAAATCATAGCCAATAAAAATGATACAAAATGATGTAGAACATGAGATTTTGCTCCAACAGCAAGAATATATGGAACCTACCGTTATAGTACATTGCAGTAGTGAACATATTCATGAATGCGGGTCTTTGTGCAGGTTTTGTTCTGAAAACAAAATTGCCTAAGCGTAACCGTTGACCACCAAGCAATAACAAACAATACAAAATATTTATAGCATTGCATCATTTATCATACCTATATAAACACAATCATAAGGAAAGCCAACCTCTTTCTACTCTTACACAAATAAAACTGCAGGGCAGAAACAAACAAGCTCTTGCAGGAGAGCCTCAAATCAGGAGAATCTTTATTTTACAATTAAATTGGAGACACTTATGTATTGCTGGAGAGGAGCCAGCTATGTCTGCTGGAGAGGCAGGAAATATAGATTCTTTGGAGTTTGATTTGAGCTAATGGTTATTTTTCACATTAATCATGGCCACAGAACCCTACAACCCCCTTCTTCATATTTTATTGTTTTTTGGGAGAATAGTCCCCACCCCCCTCTCCCCCCTTAACAAATGCTACATTATTGTTATCAGCCCAGAGATTCTGTATTGGTGCATGGCATTTGATGTAAATATGATCCAAAACACCTCTGATATCTGTGTTATTCATTTTGTAGTCTCAGGTTAGACAGCATTTAAATTAAATAAATGGCTCCTGAGACTCAGAGGTAATTGGGCCACCTATTTTATTGGAAGGAATAACACACACAAAAAACAATGAGGATGAAATCTGGAAACGGAGACGATTCCACACAAAATACTGGCATCAATGTAAAGAACTCATATGGACAGACGTACTGACTGATGCGTATTCAAATGAGGTGCATCAGACATCCACCCTGTACAAAGACCCCAGCAATACACACAAGCCAACTAGGCCGGCAGGAAACATACTGTGAAAAATAAAGAGAGCAGATACACCAGAGAATAGACACTCAAAAAGCTGAAACACGGATACACTCACAACTACAAGTGCGCAGAACAACAACAAAAAAAAAACAACACGGATGCCACACTCAAATAAATGCTTGATTATTATGTATAAAATGTTTCTGAGCAGTCAGCTGAAAAACTAATTTCATTTTCTCATTAGGAGCCTGAGCCTGAGGCCCATTCTCATGTCAATGTTTATTACTCTGCAAACAGAAAATTAAAATCATCAGCTTGTTCAGAACTGGAGCGGTGAATCACCTCATTTATATGGGAGAGAGTGAGACAGAGAGGGAGTGAGTGAGAGAGAGAGAGGAAGAGACAGAGAGAGAGAGGGGGGGGGGGGAGATGCGGAGATAGAGAGCGAGAGAGAGAGAGAGAAGGAGAGAGAGAGAATAAAAATACAGCAGAATGGAGATGATAATAGGAAACCAGCTCATTCGAATTGAAGCAATGAATTTATAGCCACTATGACCTTTTCCTTTCCCAGGAGATTTGTTGCCATGCCAACTTGGATCCTATTTTTTTTCCTCGACATTGTATGAAGTTCTCCAAAATACACAGCCGGTGACTGTACGTTCTGGGGAAGCAATCTCTTTCTTTTTATAATATGGAGAGCGCAGCGCTGTGGCACAAACCACTTGCCTGAAAAATGGCCCATCCTTGCCCTCTTTTTCTTTTAAATGTGACGACTAGCCAAATCCCGCAACACAGAATTCCTCCCCGAGCTCCATCAGCTTGATATCCAGTTCCCCATGAGGTCTTGAAGCACAAGGCCAGATACATCATTTACCGCTCTGAAAAAAAAAGAACCCTCTTCAAAGCTTTTTTTTTTTTTTTGAAAATGCCAAGGCACTTCATTAAACGTGACAGCAACACAAACGTTTTCTTTACTTTTGAGCTGATTTATGCCAGCAGGGGCGAAATGATTTCAGTAACTTTCTCCAAGCAAAGAAAAAAAAAGGAAAGAATAAAGGAAAAGAAAAATACCCAGATGTATTATATACCCAGCATGGGTGTCTGTAACATATAAACTTTCATTAAAATCCCATTTATTTGGCCTCAGATCCAAGTTATATGGTCAAAATAATCACATTTTTACTATTTTGTACCCCAAATATAATCAAGTAGTCAAACGTGGTCACTTGCATTTCTTGTGAGGGGGAAATGAATATTTAAAGTATTCCTTTAAAACATTGTTCACCAAGTACTTTGATATGAGAAGACTATTCGGTTTATTTGTATTCAGGATGTTCTTCAAATACTTCAGTGCAATCTTATACTTCAATGCAGTCGTCACAAAGGAATTTGAAAGAGTTCTTTAGAGAGACCTCATACAAGAACCCCTTTTGGTTTTTGATGCATGTTGGAACTTTCAATCAATGCTTCTTTAATGCAGTGCTTCCCAGCCATGGTCCTACCGCCCCTCTGCTCTGGACATTCTTGTGTTAGTCAGCTACTTAACAAACACTGGGGTGAATGGGTGCATCAAAGCAGGATCGGAGAGGGACAGGGGGACTCCAGGACCAGTAAACTAAAAGTATTGGGACACACCTGTTTTTTAGGGGTGGAACTAGACCCCTTACTTCCAGTGAAGAACAATTTTAATGCTTCAGCAGACCAAAATATCTTCGACAACTCCATGCTTCCAACTTTGTAGACACAGTTTGGGGATGAACATTTTCTATTCCAGCATGACTGTCTATAAAGTAAGATCCACAAAGACATGGCTGGATGAGTTCAGTGTAGAAGAACTTATAGAGTCCTGACCTCAACCCCATCCAACACCTTTGGGATGAACTGGAATGGAGTTTGTGAGTCAGTGTTTGACCTCATAAATGCTCTACAGAATGAATGGACACAAATTCCCACAGAAACTCAAAAATGTTGTGGAAAGCCTTCCAAGATGAGTGGAAGCTGTTATAGCTGCAAAGCAGTGACCAACTCCATAGTAAAGTCTGTGCACATGAATACAACGTCATTAAAGTCCCTGTTGGTGTGTCCCAAAACTTTTGATCATGTAGCAAATGTTTTTTGGTTTTGGTTGTGCACCACCAAGAATCATGTTCGTTTCCACAAATAACTTAACAATGACTCTTCCCAGCAGAACAGGCATATGGTTCAAACAGATCTGGCAATAAATGCATCACTTTTTCTCATATAAGTAAGACTGTGAAGTCTTCCACAGAACATCCCAATTAAATATACCAGTAAAAGGTCCGCCTTAGAACTGCACACTAAAGAAATAATTGGAAACCATTTTAAATACATGAGAAGAGGGAGGCCAGCTTTGGTGATGGCAGTGCAGACAGATGTAAGGTTTGTTAAATTTATTGACTGTCATGCAAGCACCAGCTGAGCAGATGATGTTCGGCAATTAAAGCCGTGAAAGAAAAAAAAGGGCTCGGTCAGCATTACATAATCAATACACACGCAAATGTGATTCCCTTCGCCTCGTCCCGTTTGTGCTCGGGCCACTGTTCCGTGTCAAATGAATTACAAGATATGACAACAGGCCCGGCAGAAACAATACCCAACCGGACGTCGCCCCCAATAACGCCTTATGATTTGAGTTTGCTACGTCGGAGTTGGAGAGCAAGAGGGCCAGTGGGAGAGAACAATGGGGAAAGTTCATCAGGGCTTGACCACCTCATTTGTGTGGCTGAGAACAGTGCAGCTGTTGTTGAGTCTCTTCTAGCTATTGTGTCCAACCTGCACCCCAATACAAAAGCTTCACTTCACCCCCTGATGGGCAGCCGCTGACCCAGAAACACAGCCCGGGACCCCCCCCCCCAGTCCCATCCCCCAAAATCCCATCCCCCGCACTCACAACCAGCATGATGGTTACAGCAAGAAAAACAGTTTTTGAACATGCTAAGTTTGTTTCCCTTACCAACTGCAGGACTACAGGTGTTGTCTAGATGTCTGAGATTCCCTTCAATCGAGACAATTACGCATCTGCTGTAGCCACATGGTCTATCAGTTTAAGTGGCTGGTATTTAGTTTTTTAGAGTATCTTTTAGAGTAAAACATGTTTGGATGAAACAGCGGAAGGAAATAATTTGGGCGTATTTTACCCGGAATAGTGTATTTTCCTCTTTTTTATTTCACATTGTCACAATATTTACATAATTTCATATATCACAATAACAAAGCTTACACAAACGAAGGGAAAATGTTACTGCTCTAGTAACAACTTTCTCAAAATATCAGATATCCTCAGTGCTTCAGCGTATTTTTCTTATTTCACAGTATCACAATGTTGACACAATTTCGTACATTATAATAGCCAAGATTATGCAAAATTAGGAGAAAATGACAAGTTACCATTATCATGACTTTCTTAAAATACTATAGATATCATCAGGACTTTGGTATATTTTTCTTAGACCCTATTATTTCCATCATGGTATCACAATATTGACATTGTTTTATATTATAATAGCAAATCTTATCCAAAATTAGGGGAAAATGACAACTTACCATTATCATGATAGTAACATTCGCAAAATATCATCAGTATTTGTGTATGTTTCTTGGAATCCATTTTCTTATTTCACTTATATGCACCTATAATTACATAATTTTATAGCTGAAGTATAATATGAAGTATTATATAGTTAGTATAAGTAAGTATAACAGCAACTATTATTCCAAAATATAGGAAAATAACAATGGGTTACTATAATCATGATAACATTCTCAACATATTAGAAATCATCAGTTCTTTCAAAAACGAAGAGCTCCATGGATTAAGAAAAAATGACAATATAAAGAAAGCATGTTCACAGCAAGAACAAGCACAACTACAAAGTAACTGAGGACATTGTTAGTTTGTTCATTTATATTTTATAGCCTTTTCTTATTTCTCTACTTTTCATTGTTGCACTCCTATATAGCTGCGGCTTCCTGCTGCATGTGCAGCTTGTTCTTCGACCTGAGCCTCAAGTGTTCTTACATCACATTTTTGTGATACCGCTCACCCAAATATGAATAACATCCAATAGAACACGCGCAGAAGAGTTCAGCTCTTGCCAAAATCAATGTCGCTTTCTTTTTCTTCTCTTTTTTTCAAAAGAGCACGTAACCACACTTACTCTATCCCTTTGGCTTCTCATCTTCATAAAGACGATCTTTTCTGTCAGAAAGCTAATACCAGACATCCCTGCAACATGTGTCCTGACCTTTCCCAAAGCTGGAGTTTCTGTTTTGATATGCTCCTGATAGTGAGCCGCCCTGCTCTTTGCCAAAGAAAAGGTCACGCAGAGTGTTCGCATTAGACCCACGCTTTCTCTTTATCTGCAGCAGAACTGCTTCACTACTGACTCATGTTTGGGGACTCCAAAATGTGGTGGAGTTTAGTTGGTTCCTGGTGGTCCGAAGCTGGTGTTTCGAAGGTGGCTTAATGACATTGCATTCAAATACATAGAATATATTATGGAGTTGGTCCCACTCTTCTTGGAAGACTTTCTACAAGATTTTGGAGTTTTTGTGGGAATTTGTGTCCATTCATTCTGTAGGGCATTTATGAGACCAGACACTGATGATAAACGAGAAGGTCTGGATCACAAGTTGAATGGCGATTAGGTCAGGGCTCTGTGTGGACCAGTCAAGCTGGAATAGAAAAGATTCTTCCCCAAACTTGGAAGCATGTCTTGGTCTGCTGAAGCATTATGGTTGCGTTCCATTGGAAGTAAGGGGTGACCTGAATTCAATAATTAATATGCGTCCCAATACTTTTGTTCTTTTTGTGGGTGACAACATTGTCTGGTATATAACTTTTACATTATGTGAAGTTACGTTAAACTTTTAAAAGGTTATTCAAAACTCTTTAAAAAACTTACAAATCTGGTTACAGTTAGATCAGTGTGGGCTCAGCTCCTTTCTCTTTGGCTTTTTTGTGCAGTTTTCATTCTCATAACAGACGTTATCTTCTAAAGAGAATACCACTTAGCGTAACTCATGCAAACATGCAAATAAAGCTACAAGATCTAGGTCACATCTGCCTTGGATATGAAGAGGTTTAAGGTGGAAGGTGGGTGGAGCTGTGCCAGTGCTGGCCTAACTGGAACTCGGTCTGTGCCGTTTTGTCCAGACGTGAAAATGAGTCATAGATCTGTGCTTGATCTGGGCTGAATGTAATGAAATTCAAGGTTGACCTGGACCAGCACTGTCCTAAATTTACATCAGATGTTCAGAACATATCTGCCTGTTTTGGTTTGATGCTCAGAAGTAAGCCAGGCCAAGTCAGTTTGCCAAATGTGTTTCTGTTCTAGGGACAGGTTTGGACCAGATCAGGGCCAGGTTAGCTTTGCCATCAGGGTTGCCTTTAGTGAAGAACCCTTGAACACTTTTTTTACTGTAGGTGTGCAAGTACAGACTGCATCCAATGTTTCAACCCCCTTTAGACATTTTTCATTGATTATTTTCTGCCCACACAGCCACTGTTGACTAGCTATTATCCGGGTGACAGACCAGTCTACACATAACAGAGAAAATTATATGGCAGTGGTATAGTAGATATTGATGAACTGTGCTGGAACAAATGGAATGTAGGCTCTAATTGTACACTAAAATATGTGTTTCCAATAAAATGGCCAGTTGAATAAGAAAAGAGAAGTTAATGCCATCTTTCAAATAAAGTCGTTTAATAAATGATGGCCAGATGAAGTGAATGAAAGGAGCTGGTCATACTGCTTTGTCTACAAAATAAAGCATCGTGTCTGTACAGCAGAATGTGCATCACCAATAAATTACTACTATGATTCAAACAGTGCCACTGGATGAACAAACAGGACTAACCAGTCTTATGTACTGGCCAGATGTAGTGCATGGTCATAGTGCTTTATGTACAAAATAAACTAAAACATCATGTTTGCAAAATGGGTGTTTCCGATGACGGAAAGGAAGGTAATTTAATAATATGATTCAAATAGTTTTGTTCATTATATAAATGGGATTATCCTGTCATATGAACTGGCCAGATGTACTGCATATAACAAGATGGTCACGGTGCTTGATGAACAAAATAGACTAAAGCATCATGTTTGTACTCCAAAAGATGTGCTTCCAAAACTCAAATTGGATAAACAGACAGGAGTGTCCAGTCAAATTAACTATCCAGATGAAGTGCATGAAAGGTCATAGTGCTTTATGTATAAAAGAAACTAAGACACCATGTTTGTACACATGGGCGTCAATAGATCTATTTTGGGGGATCTGAATTATCCCAAGCCACCCTTAATATATAATAATGATTGTACAATTTTAAATTATATATCCAAACATTTCATACAAGATATCACTGAGCGCAGATACACACTTTACAAATAGAAACAAGACTATGAATTGAAATGAAAAATAATAAGTCTAGCTATCATTACTGAATTAAAATGATGTAGTGGCTGTTGAAGCTGCTGTAGGTAGCAGGTGGGCATTAGGACCCAGGTGAAACTACACAGCGCTCCTTGTTAGTGAGTAGCAACTGGAGCCCGTTTAGTAATATTTCTCTGGTAGCGCCGTTTGTACTCAGTTCAACAAAATACATTGAGTGTCCATAACTGTTCACTGCTTAACTTTACTTGTGTCTTTAAGTGAAAGGAAAGGCTTGGTGAAAAGTGTTCAGCCCTCTATACACGCTAATTCCTTTCTGCAAACCTGCGGGCTAAGCCCCCCTTGTCTTTCCGTCCTAGTGAGGTCCCTGTTTGTACACCAAAAATAAATGTAATAAATAGACAGGAGTGTGAACTGTCCAGATGTACTGCATTAAAGGAGCTGTTCATAGTGCTTTATATACAACTGAAACATCACATTTGTACACCAAAATATGTTTCCAATAAAGTGGCCAGTCAATGAAGAGGAAAATTTAATACAATAATTCATTGAATAAACAAACAGGATTGGTCAGTCATGTGTACCAGTCAGATGTGTTGCATGTAAGGAGTTGGTCATGGTGCTTTGTGTACAAAATAAATGAAAGCATCATGTTTGTACCCAAAACGGAGCAAAAAAAAGCTCGATCTGAAGGCTCGAGCAAAAAAAAGGCTCGATCTGAACAAACAACATAAACATGCATAATAAGCAGGTGTGTCACGATGCTAGGAACAAGCAAGCCCCCATCCACACTCCCAGGTAATAAACAATACACTCTACTGACATAACGAACGCATTTAGCTGTGGATGCAACTGCCAATTATTCCAAACATAGACATTTGTTTAATAAGCAAACACGTGCCAGGGTTTGCGATCTCATCTCATTCATCAAGCCTGGCAGATTTGGCTCGTTTAGGCTCATAAGATGGAGTGAATGTGAGAAATTTAGGGCACGGCTCATAAAAAAACGAGGCCCTTATGCATGTGGACAGCTTTTGGGAAGGGTGGGGGGGGAGGGGCCTGTCAACCTGACATTGATCGATGAACCCGGGGAAGATCATGAACTGAGAATTAGCGCAGTAGGAATTGTATGATAAATAGCCTCCTCACATTGTATTGAAACCAGTCTATGATTACAAAAAAATGGTGTGCGTGGGTGTGTGTGGAAAATAAAGAAAGAGAGAAAGAAAGCCCTCCTGTCTGTCTGCTGAAAATCACCAGACACATTCAAATCTCTAATAGTCAAGGGTTGGAAGCAAAAGATGGACAAATATTCAGCCAGGCATGGATTCTGCTTTTTTAAGCTGAGGGAGGTCACCGTCATTCATTGCTCACAAGAGTTTTCCTTGTCTCATCAAATTATCTTATTTGGAGATCATTGAATTGTTTCCCCCCACCCCAACCCCATCCCCACCCCCATCCCCACCCCCTCAGGAGAAATAAGGAGCAAAAGAAAAAGAACTTCTTTTGCTATTTTCATAGGCCTCTTATTTTTTTTTTCTTCTGAACGACCTTCTGGATCTCAAAAGTGTCTGACTTTCATAGATGAGACTGGAATTTCATCGCCAAGACAAATTTCTGGCTCATTTTGGATCTTCTGAAGACTGTTTAAGACAAAGAAAGTTCAGAGCAGGGAGAGAAAAGAAAGAACAGTTTAAGATCTTAAACTTGGAGCACAGATTAGAGAATGGCTCTTTCTCAGGAGCTGAATTTAAGAAGTGGGAGAAAATGGTCAAAATCTGATAACTGGGCTCAGTTATGTGTAGAAGAAATAGGCTGGACAAAGACAAGACCTTATTTTGAAATGTTCCTTTCTTCCGTATTGCTGTAATTCAGCTCATTAACATATCTAAAAATGCGTTTAAACAAACTTGCATGTCATTATACCGTCTCCATGAACCAGCACTGACATTAGCATTGAGGTTGGGGAATAATGGATATGGCTCTTATCACAGGAAGACCGCTAATCAATTTACGCCACATGATTATTTTATATTTTTGTTTTAAATTGGGAAATGTATTTTTAAATGTTCAATTAACTTCAATTAACTCAATGAATCCCGGAAAATTATTGTCAGATCATCCACTTGCTAATGTAATCAATTCAAGACCACAAAAAATATGTCGTCCTAGCCAGTACCTTGCTCAAGGGTTACCTCGGTGGTGTCACTAGCATTCCTGGGATTTAAACTCACAACCTTCTGACCACAGAGGCCACTCCCTCACCACCAGGATTTGTCACTGATTGGATGCTGTTACCTCATAAGTAATGATGATCATCCTGATTGACAGACAAGTAACCAGCTATTATTAGTATTTAAATTGTAATTACTTTTGTAAGTACTTTTAGATAAGTTCCAATCTCATTCGTCTTTATGCTTTATGTGTTAGTATCTCTAACACTGAAAAAACACTGACCTCTGCCCACTATAATAAGACATAGTGGGATTCAAACTCACAACCTTCCGATTAGTGGGGCAACTCCCTAGCCACTAGATCACCAGCTGCCCAAATCTCAAGCCAATGAATGGCCAACCAGCCCATGGCCTCGGGACACACAGGCATAGGTTTTGTTTTGAACGATGACTTCTGATTGGGTTATGTTGTAACAGATTGTGAAAACACTGCTGGCTCTGCAGTATCGTGAGAAGCAGAGTGGCACACTTTTAACTGGAGAGAGGAACGGCTTTAGAAAGCTTGAACGTCGAGATTCTCCCGCTGATCACTCTGATTGCACTCCATCCTACGAGACGAACACATCCCTAGTTCCTGATCTCATCTCCTGACATGTTCGAGTTTGGTTAAACTTCATCTTCCTGTCACCTTCCACCAATACTGAAATGCATCAAAAATGTCTCCTTGTATCAAAGACTGTATTCGATCAGGTGAGGGACAAAAAGACATTATGCACTTTGATCTATGCTAAAATTAGTTCTTAAACAGTGTAACAATAGATATGCATGTGTCCAGAACACAACTGTGCCTGCATAAGAGTAAAAAGTAACATTTTAATGCAGGACTTTAAATTTAGCTAGTTTAGCAGCTGTTTAAGAACAGCATAAGGTTTTATCTTAGTACATTCGGTAGAGTGGGCCTTCTTCAATAAAATCAAACGACTTGTGATGATCAATCAGTCGCTGAACCAGTTAATAATCTTAATCAAGTTCTTTCTGTGTGTATTGATTGGATCAATAATGCATCCCTCCCTCCCTCCCTCACTCCCTCTCCCACTCCCACTCCCTCTCCCTCTCTCCCTCCCTCTCTCTCCCTCCCTCTCTCTCTCTCCCTCTCTCTCTCCCTCCCTCTCTATGTAAAATACAATAAGAACTAAACTGTTGTAATGGTTTCATGTCATTTCAGGCATTAAAATCTCACCCCAAAAAACATTGTTTATCAACACTTTCTGACTGGAAACACAAGAAATTCAGTCTTTATGATGAGTTTATACATTTGAAGGCTTTCAATATCCGGGGAAGCTTGTGGCCAGGTGGTTTGGGGTTCGCCCCTGTGATTAGAAGGACATGGGTTTGAATCCCAGGACTGCTATTGTTATAACTGACGTCCTTTTGAGCAACTGTCCCCACACTCTGCTTCCCGGGTGCTGCATCCCTGCTTCACTCAGTGAATGAGTTAAACACAGAGAAAGAGTTTCACATTGTTTATGCTGTGTGCTGTGAGTTTAATAAGTATTTAATCATAAAAGATCAATTCATGTTTTGTTTGTTTTTATTTTAGGGACAATGACACCAGATTTCAGTGTATAAAACACACCCATGGTGAAATTGATAGTGGACACAAAATGCAAAGATGAGTCAAAGCAGCTCACTCTGAGGCAATTCTAAGCTAATATTAGCACAAACAGACAAATTGCTATGAATCCACGGGGGGGGTTATTTTGAAGCAACGTTGAATTATATGCAGGTGTCAAAGAATTTCCTTCACTGCGTTCTCAAGTGTACCATGACCATTGAAATATTGTATCAGATTCAAAGATGTTAAATGCTATGTCACATTAAGAGGAAAGAGGCATTTGGCTGACACTCTTATAGTTCGCTCTGGAGACAGTCTTGTTTAAGGACACAATGGCAAAAAGTTGGGGTTTGAACCTACAATTTTGTGGGTTTTCATCAGGTTCACAGGCAAGTGTTTTACCCACTAGGCCCCTACCATATCTATATTACACCAGAAACAATAGAAAGCTGCTATGGAATGATGAGCAATCTGAAATTTTAGTTTCAAAGTTGAAATTTACAACTTAGTAAGAGGTAAATGGGGAAAACAGCCTGTGTTACCTGCTGCTGTTTTGCTGACAGTGATGTAGGTCACACTTTGCTCTATTCGAGATTAATCAGTCATTGAACTCAATGGAACACTTTGCAGGAACTCTCACACACGCACTAAGCTGACGGGCAAGTGATAAAATGCTGAAATGAATGCAAAACTAGAGCAGAACAAAAAATGCTCTCTCTATCCCTGTCCCGCTCTCTCTCCAGCCAGGTTTTTATCCAGCTGTCGAATTAAATCCAAGCTAAAATATGAAATGCAGCCGTCAAAACGTACCCATGAGAAAAATATAAGAGAATGAAACACAAAGAAACACACTTCCGTAATGCTTCAGAGAAATATGGACAGAGTTTACAGAGAAGTCTTCCATGTCGGGAAAATTCTGGTGCTAGTTTTGTGTAGTTTCATGGCCATATTTTACATTGTAGGAGTGCTGAGAGAGAACACACTGGCAACCAAACACAATGGCTCAGGAAATGTCCATAAATCTTTTTTATAAGATAAAGGTAGGGTAACTCGAGAGGGGGGGGGGGTGGGCAGGGTAAGATCCCTATGGGGGGGCCAAATCTAATCTGGACACCTTTACTGAATGACTATAGTGTAATTGATTGTGAAATTTCATTTGAATCACTGCATTCCTGGAACTTATTCCTGAGAATGTTTGGGGTCAGTTGATCTAATTTTGTTGACATCATTGGATAATAGTGATGTATGCTTTCATATAAAACTGGATGAGAAACGTTTTAGATATATGACTGTCAGGGGTGGTGAGAAGATCAGTGCATTTAGAAGAAAAACATATATACAATAATAATTAAGTAAAATAGCCCCTTATAGTCACGCGTGAACACACCACATTTTACTTTCACGGCATTAATCAGACACTTTTATCCAAAGCGACTTCCATTCTCTAACTACAGGGGACAGTCTCCCTGGAGCAACTTGGGGTTAAGGGTCTTGCTCAGGGACCCAGTGGTGGTACTGAAGGTAGGATTCGAACCTGTGACCTCCTGGTCTAGAGGCAAGTATCCTACTCACTGAGCTACCTCCATCACAGCATAGGGCATAGTGTGAAATTCTTCTCATTCACTATTTAAATCATTCCCCAAGTGAAGGGCAACCAGGAACACCATGTACCGTAATGATGTCACAAACAATGTATTCACATATACACCATATAGACAAAGGTAGTGAGACACCTGACCACTACACCAACAGGGACTTTAATGATACTGTATTCAAATCTATATACTTTAATATGGAGTTGGTCCCACTTTGCAGTTATAACAGCTTCCACTCTTCTTGGAAGGCTTTCCACAAGATTTTGGAGGTTCTGTGGGAATTCGTGTCCATTCATTATGTGCAGCATTTATGTGGTCAGACACTGATGTTGGGCGAGAAGGTCTGGATCACAATCTTTGTACCAGTTCATCCCAAAGGTGTTCAAACCCTGAACAGGTATGTCTGAATACTTTTGTCCATACAGTGTTTGTTTTATCAGACTGCAGCACTATAGCCTGTCCGTTTAAGCTGAAACTAAGTGAAGTGTTGTTACTGCACGTTTCAGCCCAGACTTAAGCAAACCACAATATCAGTCAGTCAGCATCATAAAAGGCAGGATAACAATAAATTGGCTTCAAAGGGAAGAACAATAATAAGCCCTTAAAGTCATGAGCTGACTTTAAGATATGCTCTGCTGCAATAAAGTTTTCTGGCTCTCATTATACATCCCAGAAGGCCTCTCAGAAACTGGTGGCCAAGGTCCCCATCCTCTCATCTGATCACTTATCAGAAGCAGTAGCTGAAGGAGAAATCAAAAACGTAATTAATTTGCTATAATCAATCAACTTGGGCAAGACAGCGAATCGTCAAAAGCTTCCTAGCCCTGTAGCAGTGTAGCTGTTCTAAGTGGGCTTGCTCTAATGCAAGCAAATGAACAGCAAACATTTGAAGTCCCATTTGCTGCCGTTAGTGCACATGGTCAGAAGCCGCGTTTCCCACTGAGTAAAGCATCGCTGCTAATGACCGCTCCAAATTTGGTTAATGCATTGAAAGCAAAAAGCTGCTAATCAACTTGTAACTTGAAAATGACCTTGAAAAGCTGTTTTTACGCTTGAAATTTTAACTCAGCACTGATCGCACATATTAACACTGACTCCCTGTTGACATGCATTGACAAGCGAGATGGATTCAGCATAGATCCAGCCAAGCATTACCTGCAGTATACTCTACATGAACTAGACTGATTATTTATGTTTGTTTATTTGGCAAGGAAATAGCAGAACACTATTATTTGTCACTTGGTGTGTTAGAAGCAGGAAAAGTTGGATAGTATAAGAATCTGGGCAGCTTTGACAAGAACCAAATGGAGATAGCTAGACCTCCGAGCCTACAAACCAGCTCAGTATGTAGTGGTTAGTACCTCCTGAAAGTGATACAAGGACATGGTCATGGGCCTCTTGGTCTCAGTGGTCTATGTGGGAAATGAAAGGCCTGTCCAGTGTGACCCCTCAGAAGAGCTACTGTAGCACAAACTGCAGAAAAGGTTCATGCTGGCTATGATTGAAAGGTGTCAGAACACAATTTGTCACGACTTGCTGTGTATCTCACTATGAAACCAAACGCCGTAATTTTACCCCTTAAAATGTCCTTACATTTGACCTTAATTTCCCATACAGGAAACAAAGGAAAATTAAAAGTGCACAGATAAAGGCTGATTAAGGGGTAAAAATACAGAATGCCCCTTAAATAATAGAACCTCCTGAATTAACACCTTCAGTTTTAGACAAATTTACATTAACACTCGTCCTTTTAATCTACATTTAAGGTGAAATGAAGGGTTCAGTTTCACTAATTAGCGGCCACTTAATTCAAATGAAAGGGTTTGGTGTATTTTCAGGGGTAAATTAAGGTAGGGTTAAGCACATTGTGTTCCATGGTGTCTGGAGCTGTAGACCAGTCAGAGAACCCATGTCAACTCCTCTCCACCCACAAAAGTGCCTACAATGGGCAATGATTAATAGAACTGGATTAAGGATCAATGGAATAAAATGGCCAGGTCTGATGAGTGACTTTTCTGTTGCGTGTTACTTACCCAGGGAAGAGATGGTACAAATATAGCAATATGGGCACGTGGTGGAAGCATATGATCTGCTGGGAAACCTTGGGACCTGGCATTCATGTAGAAGTTACTTTGACATGTACCACCTACCTGAACACGGTTGTAGACCCCTTCATGGCATCAATATATGCAAATGGCAGTAACCCCTTTCAGCAGGATAATGTGCCCTGCCACACTGCGCAATTTGATCAGGATCTCATTGTTTGTTCTTAATCCAGTTACTGTGGACAAACGAGTCTGATCCTTGATGCTGCACCTCACAACTAACAGGACTTAAAGACTCTGCTAATGTCTTGGGTCTAATACCACAGCACACATTCAGAGGTCTTGTAGAGTCCATGCATCAACCGGCACAAGGACCTAGACAACATTAGGCAGGTGGCTTTAATTGTTTTAATGTTATGGTTATGTTTAATGTTAATGTTAATGTTATGCTGTTACAGTACAGTAGGAACCTTCAGGCTTGGCCCACCAACAGTGAAACAATCTTGCTCTTGCAATCAGAGCTGTTGAGTCCCTCGCTGTCTTCAAGCGCCATCTGAAGACCCTCCTCTTCAAGGAGCACATAGTGAACTAACTAGTTCTCAAGCTTATCACTTGCATATTTTTTCCTATAAATGCAACACCAAAAAAAGGCCACTTACCCTCTTCACAAATGGTTTGACAAATGGTCACTTTCACTTCACTCTTCGTTGTATTTTGCGCACTCTGCGAGTCCTAGCCTCTGACTTTTTCTTTTTGACAGGGTTTGTTAAGGTGTGTAACTTAGATGGCAGTAACTTGGTTAAAAGCAGATGTTTGACTCTAGCTTCGCAGGTATGAAGAACAGATGTTGCTCTGGATAAGAGCGTCTGCCAAATGCCGTAAATGTAAATGGCTGATAAGTGCTTATAGGGCTCCTGACCAAACAAACCTTGCACTAGTTAAGCTTATAAAGCAGGCTTAAAAAGTCAGTGTGTTCAGTAAATAGAATGAAGCAAACTTGAAACCATGTATAATGAAATAGTGAAACACATGTAACGAATTCTTCCCATATTTTTATTGATAAACCTTTGTTTTTTGTTGTTTTCTTTAAAAAAACAAAAGTCCTGTGTGATCAAATTACTTATGGTGTTTAATATGGTAAAAACTAAGTACGGCAAAATGTATTACATTGTAAAAACGGAGGCAGGGATTGTTTAAGGGGTGAAGTGACATTGTCTCGTTTTACTTGTCTGGGATAAAGTAGGGGCTAATCAGTTTGCTCGGCAAGTTCGCTCTGACACACCAATGGATTTACACAGTCATATAATAACCATTTGCTTTTCCAGCTGAATGAAGCTTTTCCTCCTGTGCCTTTAGAAAAGTGTACAGTTTCCAGCTCCCTCTGCATTTTTACTCCTAGTGCCGAATTTTGCATCTCACCTCCCTCTGCCCTCTTTTGTTTGCTTTTTGTTTGGGAACAGCTGTTGGGGTGCTGTTTTTTTCTTCTTCTTCTTCTTCTTGCCTCGGTCAGCTGTGGGTGCTCTGGGCTAAACAGGAGCAGATGGTGCTTTGCTGAGCGTGAATGAATGAAGCAGTGCAAGAAGAGTGAGCTGAATAGACCCCCCGATCCTGAATGGAGTCTATACAGCACCTGCCTCTACAGAGGAACAGTTATGATCTGTCTACTGTCAGAGAGAGAGAGAGAGAGAGAGAGAGAGAGAGATAGGCAGACAGAGAGACAGAGAAAATAAAGAGAAGTAACAAAAATGTACACAAAAATGAGAGAGATAGTAGGAGAGAATTAAAGAGAGCCAGACAAATGATGGGGAGCAAAAGAGAGAGAGAGAGAGAAACAGAGAAATAAAAATAGTGAGACAGATAAAAGAATAATTGAAAGAGAGAGAGAGAGAGAGAGCGAGAGGCAGAGACTGAAAAGTGTGAGACAGCAAAATAAAGAAAAGAGATAGAGCCAAGTTAGGAAGATATACAGGGAGAGAAAGCATGAGGGAGAAAGAAAAGATAGAAGTTAACAAACCTGGTAAAGTGAGGCAGAAGCCGAGAGATAGGGAGAGGTAGAGTGAGAGAGTGACATTGAAGTAGAGAATGGAAAAGAGAGATAAACAATGAGACAGGTGGTGTAAGAAAAAGGGAGGAGAAAAAGAGAAAGAGAACAAGGGATAATGAGATGTGTGAGAGAGTGAGGGATAGAGAGATGTGAGTGGGAAGGAAGTTGAAGTTGAAGGGAAAGAGAAATGAGAGAGAGAACAAGGGATAGAGAGATGTGAGAGGGGCGAGAAGGAGAAATGAGAGAGAGAACGAGGGATAGAGAGATGTGAGAGAGGGAGAAATGAGAGGAGTGGATTGTGAGATTGTATGAGACTGGTAAAACAGAGTGAGGGAAAGGGGAGGGTATTTAGGGGGTGGGAGTGGGTGGGGGGTGCGGGGGGAGTGGGCTGCCTCTATGTTTATTGATTCTCCTTGGAGCACTGGAATAATGCTCTGTACAGTCTGTTTGAGTTAATTAGATATGACACAGCATGCTCATGCAATCTATCACTGCACTCCGCCAGTACACTTTATCAGCTTTGTTGCTATAGTAACATTGTGAGCTTGGTAATAGCTTACATTAACAGGCTAAGTAAGTCGCAATAAAAAGTCATTTCTGAGAGTCAGCTTGCTCGGAGGAGCACAAAGCCCATAAAACACTGATGGAGGGAATTGGAAAGTGACAACGGGGGGAAAGAAACAAGTTGAGGTTTTATATTCTGCGACACGGTCCCAAATTGCCCCCCCCCCCCCACCCTCTCCCTCTCTCTCTCTTCCTCCCTCTCTCCCTCTCTCTCTTCCTCCCTCTCTCCCTATCTCTCTCTCTTTCTCTCTCTCCCTCTCTCTCTGAGACATCTGTCAGCCACTGGCTTCATTGACCTGTCACAACAAAGCAAGTGTTCTTCAATCACCAACAGCTTGCGGAGCAATTTCCCAAAAAAAAAAAAAGAAGAAGAAGAAAAAAAAATCTCACCACAGCGCTAAATAAACACAGCTATGACACAAGAACCGAAAAATGCTAACTACATGCAGGCCTGCTCCGAGCGGCCTACGCCAGCCTGCACTGGCGAAATTGGTCATACTGCCTTTTAAAATGTGGGATCTACAATAAAATATCTTTAGCAAATTTCTGCGGAGGCTGCAAAACACCGCTTCGCAGGATTCGAGCCTGCTAGCGCCTCCAAGGCATGGGGAAAAAAAATAAAGTCTTATTTTCAGCCCTTTGAGTGATTTTGGACTGAATTTGTTTGGCCGGTGACCTTTCGGAGATGGCGACAGGGAGAACGGCCCTGGAGAAGAGAGACAGCGTGTACGGGTTGCTGCACCTTTGCAGGGACCTCAACAGTTTTTTGATAAACATTTTCTGTTGTCATACAGAACTTGGCTGCTCTGGTGGTAAGACGGCCTTGACTGAAGGGTTTTCATAAAACCACAGACATTTCAGAATAGAATCCTGCTCTTAATTTCTTGAAATTTGTATCAAGACAAAGCTAAATGTTCACCTTGCATAAGTGTGCAACGAGTACACAGTAAGAATTAACCTCCAAGGTCACAGTCCTCATACAACACAGCACATATAAACACAATAAGAACATCTGTCTAAGGTACAGGCAGTGGAGATTAGACATGAGACACAAGACAATACAAACAAACTGTCCAGTTGAACTTAGTGTGTATGTAGATGTGATACAAAAGCAGCTTTTGTAACCTGCACATATGTCAACATTTGGTGAGCCAGGCTGCTCTTAACAGAAGGAATAGATTTAAATAGTGTGTTGCAGGGAAACTAAACATGAAAAAAAAATCATCTGAGCATATTGTGCATTCAGAGCACATGGAATATTGCACAAAAGCAGCACCGTTGTATAGCTATGAGGTATAGCACCTGTACAGTCATTCGGCAGCATGTGAGTGGAAAAATGTTCGGGACTATTTATCAGTATATAGTGATGTAGATGAATGGTGAATGCAAAGCTGCATCACTGAAGAAAACATCAACTGTACGAGGAAAATGTTGCCTAATCCTGTGCATGTTCTTTAATAGAATCAGAATCTAAATCGCGTTTTTTGGCCAAGTATGCGACCGCATACAAAAACTTTGATTCCAGTCGATGGTGTCTCTCAAGCAGAACAGTATAAAACAACAATAGTATGTAAAGAACAGTATACCGAACAATATACTATGCAAACTACAATAGAATGCGCAAAATAGATTTAGATGTATAAATAAAGATATAAATATATAGTGTGGCAAAAAAGTATTTAGTCAGCCACCAATTGTGCAACTTCTCCCACTTAAAAAGATGAGAGAGGCTGTAATTTTCACCATAGCTATACCTCAACTATGAGAGACAAAATGAGAAAAAAAAAATCCAGAAAATCACATTGTCTGATTTTTAAAGAATTTAT
>JBBPDH010000037.1:13510227-13528127 GCA_037974565.1 Clupeocharax schoutedeni
ACACACAGATATGCATTCAGACCAACACACACACACATTTACACAAACACTTGAAACTAATTTGTCCATGCCTTGACAAGGGCTGGAGCCAACTATTCCAAACGTTCCACCCATACCCCCCTTCTCTGTGTCTCTTACCCTCTCTCTCCCTCTCTCTCTCTCTCTCTCTCTGCCTCTGGCCTCTATTCAGTGTTTAACTTTCTGCTGGTCCTCTTGCAGCTGGGAGCATGTGCAGAAGCAGCTCTGTGTTCATCAGCGCTGGAGCTCGAGGCTTACAGCATGTAGGACATATTAACATCGCCTCGGGCCAAAAGTGTTTAGAGATCCACACAAGTCAGCTTACAGCCACAGAGACCGAGCGCTCATTACTCCCTCCATGTGTTCTGCTACAGACGGCAGCGTTAAAACACATGTCAACAGTCCAGACGGGGCCCAAAGATATACAAGTGATCAGAGTCAAAGAAAGAAAGAAAGAAAGAAAATGTGGAATTATGGAAGGTACGGTTAGATTTAGAACTTGGGACAAGAAGGCAAATAAAGGTGACAGAAAGGAAGGCAGAGAGAGAGAGAGAGAGAGAGAGAGAGAGAGAGAGAGAGAGAGAGAGAGAGTTGAAAAGGGGGTAGGTATTCTTTTGCTTGGCCCCATGACCTTTCTCTGTGAATGAGACCTGCACTGCCAGCATGTTTTTACAATAACAATGAGAAAAAGAGAGAGAACAAGAGAGGGAGGGCAGGAGAGAGAGAGAGCGAGCAGTGCCCCCTGACCTAAATATCTCTAAAACACAAAGCTAAGCAAAGCGTCTGTTGTGACTTCCAAAGACCACACGGTGTGTCTCTTTCGTGTTGCTTTTTGCAGAGTGAAAACACAACAAACATGACCGTGACCTTTAGGAATAACAAAGCACAGGCTGCTGAAGAGGAGGGAAGAAGGAACAGAGGGAAGAATAAATACGTCTGAGAGAGTAAGAGAGACAGAGAGTGAGAGAGAGTGAGTGTGAGAGAGAACACAGAGAGAGAGCACAGTGAGAGAGAGAGAGAGAGAGAGAGAGAGTGTGTGTAAGACAGACAGAGAGTGAGTGTGAGAGAGAACAGAGAGAGAGAGCACAGTGAGAGAGAGAGAGACAGAGAGAGACAAAGAGAGAGAACAGAACGAGAGAGAGAGAAACAGATAGAGAGAATGACAGAGAGGGAGAGAGATAGAGAGAGACAGAGAGAGAGAGCAAGAGAGAGAGAGAGACAGAAACAGAGAGAGAACCACAGACAGGGAGAGAGAGAGTTGTCTTCAACTCTGGATGTTCCTGATGTCCCATTGCTAATAATGATCAAAATGAACATCTGCTGTATGAGAGTGCAGGTTCATTTGTGTGTGTGTGTGTGTGTGTGTGTGTGTGTGTACATGTGAATTAAGACATGCAATGAGGGCATGTTTGGTGTTGGGAGTTGTCAGCTGTCAGTATCAGTGTGTCAGTGTGTTCTGCTGGGAAGAGGTGCCAGACTGGGATTGCTTTCTGGAACTCACTACTACTGCACATTACTCCTGTATGTATGTGTGTGTGTGTGTGTGTGTGTGTGTGTGTGTATGTATGTTTGTCTTCTCTGTAAGTGACCTTGCTTGGGTTAGATTAGATCTTCGAATATGTGCTTTAACAGTCTGCTCCACCAATAAAACAAGCACAGCTTCTGTTTCGGCATACTTTCAATGTAGTTTAGCAAACTGCAGTGTAAAGAAGTACGTCGCTCTGGATAAGAGCGTCTGCTAAATGCCATAAACATAAGTACAGTGCACACACATTAATATGTAAAAAACTCTTTTTCACCAGCATCCAATGTGTTCCAACATCTAGAAGTCACAGACATTGGTACTAAAGTATATTGTAATTAGGACAGCAACTGCACATTTTTGAAAATTCTATCAGATAACTACTAAAGCTGGTTTTAAATGTGTTTTATTATTTTAGAGTAGTAGAAGGCTTCTAAAGGTTACGGTCGATCCATTGTGTTTCATCTATTCATCCATATAGGTGTACATGTAAGGTACACACAGTGCATTCGTCCAGCCGTGAATGTGGCGGACTCAGAAATGCAGAGATCACAAAGCAATAACCAGAGTCTCTCCATGAGGCAGGTAATCTTATTGAGAAGAGCAATAACCAGCACTTGTCAGAAAGACAGTGTGTTGCAATTACAGCGTACAGCGTCTGACCCAATCAATGAGCTTCCAATGGCTAGGGAAGCAGAGAGCGCTCCGCTGCTCAAATGACAACATGGTGGTAAGAGTCTTGCAAATTTGGTCTCCATGAAATCCATCTCGACATATTTACGAGCAGTTTCATGTGGGTAATCTGATTGGCGTTGATATTAGATACTGACAAATAGAACCAATGTGACTGTGTTAGTTCCAGTATGGAAGAACCAAGAGCACACAGCCTTAAGCCCATTAAAGACGTGTGCTCTTGGTTCTTCAAGAGCAGGGTATTTCAGATAGTACTACAAAATAATTCAGAGAAAACAAATCTCTTGTTCATTCTGAAACAAAATGGCAATAATTACCTTTAAGGAACTTCTAGTAGTGTTTCATCATCTAACTGGTCTCAGTGTGAGAGGAGAGAGTCGATTACAGCAGTGTTTTATACTTTTCCTCATTAAATAAGATGTGATTCAGCTGATCACTAATCAGTCCCTCATGAAGCAGAATGAGGTGCTTGTGTAGGAATTTAACAGACACTGGACTGGAACAGAGTCACACTCATAGAGATTTAAAACAAATTTCAGTGGTTTCTAATCTTTTTCCAGAGTTGCATGATTGGTCTCAGTGATGCTGAGACTTCCTAAATATTACCTTAGAAGACAAATGCATGCCTACAGTATATTTAGAAGTAAATTATAGTCATATTATAGTCAAAAGAACTACTGTTTACAGAGAATACATGCGAAAAAAAAGGAACCATGTAATAACATAATAGTTATTACATAATAACAAGCTTGTTGCTTTAATATTAGTTAACAGATGTCAGCTAAGATAAGATACAAATACGATCCTAATACTATATGAATATGACAATAATACTAATATGATACTAATGCTAATATGATTTACTTTCCTTCACTTGTCCGTCACTTTACCTGCACTACAAGCAATCCTGTGATATTTCAAGGTTAAATTTGTTAGAGAATGGGATCAGGTTTCTGCTTGTCTCTCTCAGACCCAGCACTGTGTGGTTTTACTGGCCTGAAACCAATACCGGGTATCTGATCACTATGATATGGTAATACACATGTCTTTGGGAACACGTCAAGAATGTTTGCTGCACACATTTCATCTCGGTTTTAGTTGCGTTTATAGCTTTACTGGAACGACATTTCACTTTGCTTTTCAAAAAATAATAACCAGTTTATTACGAACTGGTTAAACTGCATAGATGTCACACGTTTATCCATAATTATCTCTTGAAAGGAGAAAGCATACATGCAAACAGTGCGGACGTGGGCTGTTTACTTTCATGTACGTTAACGCAGGCCATTCTGGAAGCTAAATTCTGAAAAGATCCAGCAGAACCCCAACCACCCCCACCACCCTTCTCGCTCTTTTGACACTTTAAGTAGATTAACACAGCATTTGGGCGCAGCAAAACCCCATCACACTGTCAAATTACACCCGACTGAAGAGCAAAGTCCTCTTAATGTCTACTCAGGTCAGGTTACAAGAAACAATGTGCACACACACACACACACACTTGAGTATGTTTCAACGCTGCTGCTTCTTTTAATTCCACACTGCTTGTCCTGCAGCAGTGTGACATCTGCAGTGTGGAAGGGAAACAGTTGTTCCTTTTGATAAAAATGGAAGTGGAGATAAAGCTAGCACTGCCACTGTAGGGGCCTCACAGCTGGGCTTTCCCCAGCTATGAGTATCGCAGAACAATCTAGGCATGGTCAGAAATTGCTCTTCCACTAGGCATTAATAGGAGATGTCTAGAGTTTAAAGGACTATGTTCACTGAAATGTTATTAACCGACCAGCCAATACATGTTCAGAGGTTGGTTTCAGTTTATAATAATGGACTGACAATATTCAGCCCTCAACAGAGAGTTTGTAGCTATGCAGCACACTTGATTCATCTTTAGTATTTACAGTATATAATTCAGTGTTAAAAACTGCAACGTTTTTTACTCAACTGAATGTCATTTGACTCATCAGTGTGTTCAAGACATTTGTTCTTAGTAAACTCTGATTTCAGTAAAGGGTGTAAATCAGTCTAGAACCGGTGTTTGTTCTCCTACGAGTTTGCTGCACTTTCTCTCGGTTTGTGTTTTTCATGTATGTTTCTAGGAACTAAAATAAAATGAATGTGTTCTGTTTTGTTATTTATGGCCATTTGTGTGTTACACACTTTTTTAAAACCAAAGTAGTGGTTATTATATTACATGTTTTTAAATTACAATAACTTTGGCTCTCTGAGACGTAGGAAATGCAAACAAAGCTCAATGTGACATAAAAACCCATAGAATTCATAGAACATGCTGCTAAAACAGGGCTAAATCTCTAGAACTGTGCTAGACAGTCATTCAGTATTAGCCGAAAATCTGCTGGAGCCTTGTGGCTGGTTGGGAGCAGGCCCCGAGACCACACTAGAACCGGATACAGCTGCTCCAAGCATTGAAAGCATAAACAGGAATGTAGCCACTAGGCTAGTGTCCATGCTAGACTAAATGCTAGAGACAGACAGTCCATTTATATTGTGTGTTCCAGAACGGGAAAACCTATTTATAGCATACAGATATGTGGGTTATGACACAAAAACCTTAAAAAGACGTCTAATCGGGTAACGGATTTATCGTAACTACAACAATGTGGGAAATATCATGGATTGTTGACTGTGTTTGAGCTTTAAGAGGGTGCTAAATGCCTGCTCAAACACAGTGTGGGCTCTATCAGTACTGGTTTTGGTAACTGAGGTGTTACTTTACTCCAGTGCAAAAGAAATGCACTGGAAACCTGATAGAATAGAGCTCGGTTCTACAGAGTCTGGGGTACAGGGTGTTAGAGAGAGTGGAGATGTGTTATACATGAGAAACGGTTACTCAGGCTCAAAGCTATAAAACCTGTGCAGTCTCTCGTCTTACAACGCAATCACACAGTGTTACTGAAGCAGGTCAGAGCTACAGAGGTGGATTTATGATATTTGTATTTCAGTCACATTGGTAGCCTCTGTGGCAATCTGACTCAGGCAGAGAGACCTGAAGGAAAGAAAAGCTGTTAACTAATCAGAAATGATATTTCTTTTTTCCCCATATATATATGAAGTAGAGAAACAGAATAAATAAAGGAGAAATGATCCCCCTTTGTAGTTTATACGGATGAAAAGAGATCCTGTGCCCATCTGCATTCTTCTTCTACATATGCTGCGCTATATGAATAAATAAACAGTGTTTTTTCCATCTTAAACTTCCCACAGCATCACCCGATTCAGAAGCCTACAGCCTCAACACATCAACCATCTGGTGTTTACTAAAGCTCAAGCTCGCCTGTGCAACTCGAGCTCTTCTTACCTGCACTCAAGGCACGGAACTCTCGCCGAAATTAATCTACAATCAAGTCTAAATGCAGGATCAACAGTCATATCACAGGATATAAAGGCAATAGTTTACAGCAAATGAAGGTTTGAGGTAGCAGCAGTTTGAGTTCTCTTGGCGTTTTACAGGTGCAGGACTGAGAATTCTATGGGTAGGCAATGATCCCTAATGTTAGGCAAGTCATCTCTTATTTGAAAATACATCTTCCACTTCTGCCTACATATATATATATATATATATATATATATATATATATTAGTGCTGGGCCTTTAACGGCATTAAATTATCATAAAAAAAATTATCACCGTTAACACCCCCCACCCGGTCCTCACTAGGCAGGCTATAATGAATTTCACCTAGATATCTTAGTGTCATGTCCAGTTCTTGCACGGTTAAAACCCGTCTCGGCCTCTCCCCAGACAGAGTTTCACTTTCACTTTGCAATTAACGGCGGTAAAAAAATTTATGGATGCCCACCTCTAATATATATATATATTCACAGAGAAAGTCATTTAAAAATATCTAGATGCATTCATTTATTACTTCTCAGATACTAGGTTTGAAAAACTGTTCTGGCACTGGACAGATAATTAGACTGGAACAATGATTCAAACTAATGCGCAACAACTATAATGATTTTAATAACCTGTACATCACTAATTACAAGCAGACAGAAGTCAGAAGTTTCCAAAACCAATTCTGAAACTCTCTAGATTCATTCATTACTCATCTTCTCAGAAAATAATTTGAAAAAACTGGTATTGGACATATTATTAGACTGGGCCAGTAATTAAAACTAATATTTGGCTGAACATGGAGAAATGAGCTGCTATAATACAAAGTCTTTGCTTCATTCATTGTACTAGGATAACAACTTCTTGAAAAGAGGAGTCTAGCGTAGCGTTGACCTGCCCTATTGTTTTAAAAACCACACAATTCTGGTTGCCTGTTATATTCTGAAGATCATAACACTGGAAATATTTAATTAAGATGGAAACATGACTAAGAAGATGAAGATGGCCTCTCTCAGTTTACAAATTTACAAATAGAAGCAATTAGCAATTATTTGTTCTTTGTGAGAATGGGTGTCCGACAAGTATAACTGCATCGGCTGAGGAACCGTTTAACAAGAGGCAAACAACTCTAGCTTGATCATAAGGAGATCAAACATGTCCTACATTTGTAAGTATGCTCTTAAAAATGCATGCCATGAAACCACCTGCACTAGTGGGATAATATAGCATTGACAGATGATTAATTAGGTACAAACCACAAATATGGTGGAGGCTATATGATCATGTGAGGTTTTTTTAGTGGCCTGTACAGTCATTAGTAATACCAGGACATTCTAGAGTAGAATATTTTTTTTATGGTTAATCGTTTTAGTAGTTTTTGTAGAAGAATGGATGAACACATCTCTGCAGCCCTTGCTTGAAGATATGCTCAACAAAAGAAGTCATTGTGAATACAATGACACTGATTGCTTTTACATACAAAGCGACTTCCATTCCCTAACTACAGGGGACAGTCTCTCCCTGGAGCAACTCGGGGTTAAGCGTCTTGCTTAGGGACCCAATGGTGGTGCTGAAGGTAGGATCCGAACACCTGACCTCTTGGTCCAGAGGCAAGTACCCTACCAACTGAGCTACCTCCACACGGATTGGATTTGCTATCGGTACTGAAACGGCCCTGTAAGATAAAGTTATCTGTTTTCTAAATGGGTCAGTCGTGCAGAAGTCCAGGTAAATCCAAGAGTTTGGAAACTTTTTCCTAAAACATTTGTTCTTTTGGAGAGGAGCTGGGGAACTGACAGGCACTGAGAAACACTCAATATGCAAGTCTCTGTCGTTGCTCCCGAACACTTAGCAAATACAACACTGTACTGTATATTCAACCCTGAAACACTGCCATGGGGACTTTGAGCATTCAGCCTGCCAAAACAGCCTAAAGGAAAGACCTCTGGAAGCAGAGCGGTATGTAAAGATGGCAATTAGCATTAAAAAATATTCCTCAGCTAATGAGACAAAACAATATTGCTGCTGGAGAGGGCTACAAATACAGTCCTTGTTTTGGAGCTAACAAAGCCTGACCCATTGATGTTTAACACAGCTTTTTACAATGAAAGATAATGAGCTGTTTCCCTATGTGGGTGCAGCAGTTGAGGAGCTACTTACATCGCCGCCTGGAAGCAGGGACCCGTTTGCATCAGCCATGTTCATGTAGTTGTTGTTATTCCCGAACTGCAACATAAACACAGAAGTAAAGACGGTCAGACAGTCACTTTACATCATTCACGCATCAAGATAAACCCATTTTTTTTTACACAGAACTGTATGGCAGGCTTTGGCAACCAGTTAAAATCTGCAAGCTTTCTGTAAATGTTATGAGGTTTTTCCATGCATTATTGCAATTACAATGAACACTCTCCCACACACACACACACACACACACACACACACACACACACACACACGTTGAGTTCTCTCTCTTGCATGCAAAAAGAGATCTGAAGGGTTGAACTAATACACTCTTCGGAGCTGGTCTGTATTCAGGAAACAGCCTGGCTTTGCATCACAAAGGATTGAGCTGAAATGCTCATGTTATTAATGTTCAGTAACCCGAGGGAACGATGCAGACCCGGCATTCCGAGCCTGCTAGCACACACTGATTGTGCTGGGCAGGGCTTTTGTGCAGCAGATGAATAAGAACAGAATTCCGCTCCTTCACTACTGCCCAAGGCTACTGTAACTAACAAGTAATGCAAGCTTGCAGCAGATATCATTGTGTAAACTTCGTGGCTAAATCATCACACACTTACTTCAAATTGTCCTGCTGGTTTTTTACAACACTGCTCTAATATACTATTATGTCACATTAAGCCTATACTTGTCCGTAATCCTGCATAAAAGTGTGTCAAGGCTTCCGTTGTGCAGTCAGCACAAAACTAAAGAAGCAAATGTGTCTTGCCTGATTCAATACATCTGGGTTAGGAGGCAAGTTATGCAAAGTTGATGTTTTCCAACTTTAATTTTAACAGCAGCCTAATAGAAGAATTCTACAGTGGTTCCAGGTTCATAATCTGTTAGAGGGTAGGGGCGACACTGATCGCTATTTTAACACCCGTACATCACTAATAAATTTGGACAGAAGTCGACTACCAAAATAGTTAGTCCATAAAGTTATTTTATACTGCAAAGATACACCTTTACCTGTTTTGTTTAGTTTAGTTTAGTTTAGTAAATGTTTATTTCAAACAGACATGTGCATCTCTTTTTGCTAAGTTATCTACCTTTAGGTTTTAGGAACACTTCCCAAATATAATGCATAAATGTATTAAAGCTTCATTCTCAAATGTCATACAGCTTCCTCATTCATTTTAGAGTCATCTAGAGCTGCATTATTTGTTTGTTTGTTTTTTAGCATAGTTTCAAAACTATGGAATACATTCATATTGTATTCATATGAAAAATGATGATTTATATAATTTACAACATTTATTGGAAGCTGTACTGTATATTTAAGTAAACATCTTCTAAGCGCAAGTGGAACAAAAGTGGAGGGGGATAATTATCCTTTATAAAATGATCTGAAATAAATACAGCATGAAGAAATAGCTTGCAAGTGCCAGATGTAATAATTAATCCCAGGCGGGTGAAGAACTAGATTTATTGCCTGTGTTCATCTACACTTGTTAGGAAATCTTTTTTTTGCCAGTATAGAGGCCATCACACTGACAGGTAAGAACAATGCAGCAGAATCATAAAGAATTAAGGGGCGGCAGCTGGAGGGGCCTGAAGAGTGAGCCGCTCGGGGACCCAAGCAAACACACACTCTCACACTCACACTCATACTCACACACACACACACACACACACACACACACACACACACACACACACACACACACACACACAAAATATCCACACATGAGCTCCGAGGCACTATTCAGAGTTTCCTCAGTATGTCTCTAAGTGTTTAATACAAATTTGCTTCTGTATGCAAAGCCAAGAGAAGAATCGAGATATTTGCTCTCTTTTTGTGAAGGACAAACAATAGCAGAAACAAATTAAGATCAGAGGAAAAAGAGAAGAGCATTCATTTTTTTCTGCTGCTTTGTTATAGCCCCTTTTCTTCTGAGTGGTTAGTATGCGAATGTAATTACCGAAAGAACTGTAGCTAATCAACTGCGAATGGTATCCATTAATTAGTCTATGCCCTGGAGAGAAAGAGTGAGGAGAGAGAAGAGGAGAGAGAGAGCAGAGAGAGAGAGAGAGCAGAGAGAGAGAGAGAGAGAGAGAGGAGAGAGAAGAGGAGAGAGAGCAGAGAGAGAGTGAGGAGAGAGAAGAGGAGAGAGAGAGAGAGAGAGAGAGAGAGAGAAAGAGTGAGAGGAGAGAAGAGGAGAGAGAACAGAGAGAGAGAGTGAGGAGAGAGAGAGAGAGAGAGAGAAACAGAGAGAAAATAATCTTAAATGTAAATGTCAAAACGCTACTGCGCTGTGCTGAAACACACACTCACACGTACACACAAATACGTGCCTCTGAGCATCTGGTAGGGCAGGTGGCTTGGGCTGATCAGGCCAAGCTCTCACCTGACACAGTACTGTATAAAAAGAATCAAACACCAAACACACACACACACACAATAACCCTCAACAATCAGCTGAACATCTGTCCGAAACAGAAAAGAGAATGAATGACCCTCTTCATCATCCTTTCACTGAACTGCTTATTTCATCTCTCTCTCTCCTATCTCTCTCTCTCTCTCTCCGTCTCTCTCTCTCTCTCTCTCTCTCCTTCTATCTCTCTCTCTCCCTCTCTCTGTTATCAGTGAAGTGTTCTGGCTTTTCTTTAAGATTTCCAAGAGGAAGTCCAGACATGTCCCTGTCCAAGCAGCCAGAGCAATGCAGAGATGGAAGGAGAGATAGAGCGAGAGAGAGAGAGAGAGAGAGAGAGAGAGAGAGAGTGTGCAGTCCCAAGAGGGGCGAATGAGACTGAAGAGCAAAAAATGCAAAGAGTAGAGAGAGAGAGAGAGAGAGAGAGAGAGAGAGAGAGAGAGAGAGCTCAAACAGTGCATTGTGGGAAGTGCATGCCTCATTTCATCATTAATGGGAGTGCAGCTGCAATACAAACAGAGCAAGTAGTGTGTTTGTGGGTTGTGTGTGTGGGTGTGGGTGTGTGTCTGTGCATGTGCATATTTGTTTTTGTACATTTTCCAGACAAAAGCATGGAAACCAGGGCTAACCTAAATATTTATGTTTGGGGTTAAAACTAAACTAAAGATTAAACTTAGGTTTAGAGTTAGGGCTAGAATGTTCAGTTATGTTATCTGTAGCTAAAACACATGGGACATGTTTATGACCTTCAAACATTGTACAAAAAACAAGTGTGTTTGTGCTTGTTTGTGTGAGTGTGTGTGTGTGTGTGTGTGTGTGTGAGTGTGTAATTGTCTTTAACTTATTCAAATCATGAGCATTCACCCATATTTCAATCCTATTACCTGCTGTGCTTGCCCCCCTCAGATTCACCCCCTTTTGCACATGCACCTCACAGAGACCTCATGAATATTAACTCCTGCATGCAAAAACAAGCACTACACCCAAATCAACCGCGGGAGAGGGACCACTTTTTAAATTTCCCAGATAAAAAATGCAGCACAACTCAGCTTTTGGGAGACATTTTCAAGTGAGGAAGAAGGCAACAGAAGTGCGGAGAGGGAGGTAGTGTCTAAGAAGGAAGACGTAGAGGCACTGCAGAGTGTGTTATTCTCACACCCTTAGCAAGTGTGTAAACGCTAGTGCGCTCACAGCGGGGTGACGCTGAGCTGGACGCCAAAGCAGATTAGCCCTGATGGGGGGATGAGAGAGAGGGAGAGAGAGAGTAAGAGAGAGAGTAAGAGAGAGAGAGAAAAAAGAAAAGAGTAAAGTGGGTCAGATCAGACAATGAGGCCTCTGTAATTAACTGGACGAGAAGGGCATGGAGAGCCGCTCGTTAGTATAGAGTAACAAGTGCAAGGACACACCCCTAACTTCGCTAATGACTGGACCAATCAAATTCTCAGAGATTCCTTTCACAATGCAATATCGCGGGCTAAGTGCAAGTTCTTTGACAGAGGAGTGCATGTGACCCTGTACAGAGTCGTCCAGGCTGGGGATTGGATTTTAAATGCTTCGAGGTTACAAGAAGTGAGCAAAATTGCCTCCTGCCTCAAGTTACATACGTCCAAATCACAAACACACATGAACGACTCTATAAGAGTCAAAGACCTCTAACCCTTTACATCTGTAAATCCTTAAATACATTTAGCCATTAAAATAAATTAAAGGTCAAATGGGTCAATAGAGAGTGTAGATTAAGAGTTAAGGGAATGTCTTGTGTGACTATGAAATTAAATATTTAAATATGCAGTTAATAAATATGCAAGTTGGACTGTGCACCATCTGTCTGTCTGTCTCTCTCTCTCTCTGTGTCTCTAAAAAAAAATATATATATATATATATATATATATATGGAGAGAGAGAGAGAGAGAGAGAGAGAGATAGTAATAATAATAAGGTGAATAATAAGGAATTTATTACTAGCTATTATTATTTTGCCTGCACTGTTGTCCAGCTTTGTTTTCCTTAGCAATCCCATTTCCTTGTTTATGCCTCACCCGAACTGGCTTTCATAACCTTAACACAGGCATATTCTTATGCACACGTGTCCATAGGGAAATAAACTGCTTGGTATCCGTTATAACATGCCAAATTATTGGCACCCCCCCAGGAACGGACAATATTGCACCACCCTGAACTACTCTTGCCCTCTCGTTACACTGATTTCATCCATGAGTGTGGAAAAGGCTTGCGTTTCGCATGGCCACAGGCCGGCAAAGGGGAAATCACGGTAGTGATGCAGCCATTATGTTCGGGTAATAGACTGCAGTCGAGTGCATTGAAATGAAATTAATCTAAAGTTTGTTGGCTTCAAGCTGGGACAAAGACGAAGCCCTCAGAAAAGGGTTGAGCTTACAATGACTCGGACTGATACTGATTCTTCAGGACCGTGATTCGCTTTCATTACTTTTGTGCCGTTCAGAATTCGTTTAAAAAATACACTAAATACATAAATGAGGAGCTATGTACTAGGGGGTAATAGAACACTAGTGTCAAAACCGTCTTGATTCGACAGAGCTCTAATTAAATACTTTAAGTTATTGTCTAATTTCATTTTCATTTCTTAATGGTGTGCATGACAGACATAAAAAAAGAGCTGAGGATCCAGTTTTGAATTTTAATACACTTGATTTGATACCCTCTCTCATACTCTCTTTCTTTCTATCACTCTCTCTCTCTCCCTCTATCACTCTCTCTTCATCTCCCTCTGTCTCTCTCACACTCTCTCTGTGCATCTCCCTCTCTCTCTATCTCCCTCTCTATCTCTCTCACTCTCTCTTACTCTCTATCACTCTCTCTCTCTCTATCACTCTCTCTCTCACTCTCTCCATCTCCCCCTCTCTCTCCATCTCCATCTGTCTCTACCACTATCTCTCTCTCCATCTCCCGCTCTCTCTCTCTTTGCAGGCCAGCGTTTAGTTTACATTATAATACATTATAATTCAAATAAATTCCATTATAGAATTAAACCAACATTCCAAAATGTATATTATAAAAGTTGTTTAGATTTTAAATCCCTATTCCTCAGTCGTTGCTAGGTGATGTTGTTGGCTGACCTCTGCACAGAGACTCACTTAAATCAGAAGTCTAGTGCTGATGCGTTTTCAAGTCCTTTTTGTAAGGAAGAAAGGTTACAGCTGTGTCACACTTGCTCTTTCACTCCGTCACTCCCTCACTTACTCTTTCATTCACTCACTCACAGACACGCTCTCCTGACCGTTTGTTTTTATCTCCTTTTAAGATTTGGCAGCCCGCCAGCTCGAGGCCTCTCATTGGTGGACTCGGAGAGGACGGAGGGGCGGAGGTGCGCGTCAGTTGCATTGTGGGTAAGGAGAGGCTCAGTGGGGGTTGTCTTTGATTTCGGAGGTTTCTCTACACTAAATGTATTCTCATTTACAAACCAATACAACGCAGAGCATGTGCAGCTGGCCATAACAGATCACAGGGGCTATTCAAAAGCAGCAGGCTGTCTCACATGGGGCACGCACACAAGCACATATACAGACACACAAGCGTACACTCGCACATATGTACACACACACTATCGCAGTGGTACATTTGTAAGCTCGCTCTTTGGTCCAGCAGGGCCACGCAGAGAGCTAAAGCTGGGTTGTTTTGATCCGCAAGAGGAATCGATTGCTAAAACTCAGTTTAGAGCTCAAATCATTACATACTGGCCTTAAACCCAGCAAGAGGCAACAGCCTGCCTGTGAGAGACTGCACATTAGAGCCACACTCTCTCTTTCACTCTATTTCTCTCTCTCTCTCTCTCTCTCTCTCTCTCTCTCTCACTATATATATATAAAGAGAGAGGGGGAGGGAGAGAAAGAGAGAAAGAGAAAGAGAGGGGAAACAGGGAAGAGACAGACAGAGAGAGAGAGTGAGAGAGAGAGAGAGAGAGAGAGAATTTGGAGAGAGAGAGAGAGAGCATGTGACAAGCAGACAGAAAAGAGCTGATGTTATCATAAACCTGGATTCAGCAGTTGACAGTTTCATTCAAAGCCTGATCCATCCTCCCCCTTTCTTTCTCTCTACATTGTGCATTACTTCTGAGCTGTTTCTGTTCACAAAGGGGCCACTTTAACCCTTGACAGTCCAATTAAAAGCAGTTCGGTTCTCTACGATTTTTTTTTTATCGCGTGTCATCCAATGCCTATTACAGTGAATGTTCTAAGCCTGTGTTCAGTGCTTAAGCAATTCAGTACATGATTGTGGCGCTTAAGGGCCTTGCAGCGAGCGTGGCAACATGACGGCGTTCGACTGCCGAAGGTGAACGGAGTACATTTGTGTGACCTTAACCTCCAACCTTCAATTTTAAGGACCCCACATTGAAAACGCATTCTCTCTGAAACTAATTTAGGCATCAGGTGTGAGGCACATTTGCTTAAGTGAGCTCCAGGTAACCGTAGAGCACGCAGTGAAATCGGAGTCGTCCTTTCATCTGATTCCTGGCATGGGTGTAACATGAATTTGATCCTGGTTAATAAAAAATGCAACCATTCCTGTTCAGGTCATAAAAATGCACTTATTTCTGTTCGCTGAATGAGTTCTGGTTGTTTAATAAGCCTGCCTTTACAACCCAAACCCATTCCCTGCAGCCCCAGTCTGGCAGGACATAATAAAGCTGAATCTAATAAACAAGAACTTTAAAGGACTGAATTACAGAACTCAATGGTTCACTGCAGTTTGCATCAGATGCTATTAAAAAGCATCAAGTTAGTGAAAGATCTACTGACAAATTAGATAATGCTGCATATAGCCGTAGGGTAGAGTCCCAGCCATATATAAGGTTGTTAACATCATCTAACATTTACTAACTCACCCTATTTCATTTCTCTAGCTACGCATACATTATTTTACACGTCATTTCTTTCCTTCTGCTTGATCATTTGAATGTTTCATGCAAATTGCTTTGCTCATTCATCTTCTCTGTAATAGCATTCCGCCTATTTGGTATGTGGGTTCTCAAATCTCATTACTACTAGCGCAACCATAGAAGTGGAAATGAGCGTTGGCCACTGATCCTTTAATCAGTGAAGGAGGACTCTACAGCATTACCAGTCAATTCGTGTTAGAATTCTATTTCTGTCTTCCAGGTTACAACAGCTGGATTGCGAGAGTGGAAAGCTACCTCGCTATTTTTCCCACTTCTGGCTAACTTGGAGTCTCACTTTTAGAGGTTCTCAGTCATGGCTTGGATGAAGGTCCTTTTCTGAAGCGACCCAAACCCCAGCAGCGATGCAAAAACGCTGTGGCTTGATTTTGGAAGCCAACCCCAATCCAGCGCCACATCAAACTACCATGTCTGTTATACCACGCAAAATTCCGGTTCAAACTTCCCAAGATTCAGAAAGACCTCCAAAAAACTCACATATAAGAGTCGAATGAGCGTCTTCTGCACATTCCAAGCTACCAAACGTGTTCCTGAGGTTTTATCTAGTGCAGCGAATCAAGAGCCCAAGATGCTGACAGAAGTGCCAAGTCGAAAATGAGTTTGATGACATCAGCTGCCACCCACTGGCCCAGCATCTGTTACTATGGTGTAATAGACCTGTTCCTAGCAGCAAGGCCATTTTGTCATGTCTAAACACCTTCGATTAATGAGTACCTCCTCCTGCTCTTCCCTCTCCCATGGCAGTCACAGCTCGGTGCAGTCCAGCTTTCTTCTGCTTATTCGTAAAGAGGGCTCAAACTCAGCTGAGTCTCATCTTTAAACTTGTAGAGTGTAGAGCAACTTGCCTTTTGACACAAAAGAGACTTAACACACACATACGAGGCATATGAATGTACACTGTACTGATACTACTAACTAATCAACAAATCACAATTTTGCACTGATGCTTGACTAATTTATGCCTTAGGCTTTGAAACCCCATTAAATCTCATGCATCTTTGTCTAAACCTTGCAATGGAAATACTTTATTTAGATTACTGGCTTCATTTCTTTTCTAAGAGGTTGCAAAGAACATTCAATCTGTTATTTTGAATGTGTGATCATTCAGAAATGGTTCTGAGAGCTAACTGCCATGATCCAACTGGAATAGCATGAGGCATCATGACCTACTGAATCATATACAAGTATCATATAATGGCCAGTAACTAGCACTAATGTACATACAAGCCAGTTTACGCATAATGCCAACACAAGCGTACACAAGCAAACTCGCGTGTACTAGCATGCCCCCACGCATCCACAAGTGAGCTCATGCATTTAAAGGGTGAATATAACTGCTGTGTCAGAGCAGCAGTCTTCAAAACACTTCAAAAGAGGCCATTTTCAAAGAGGAACTGCTCATCCTCGAAAAGCATTATGTGTGTAGTTTGTGCATTTCTGGAGCATCTCTTCTGAAAGCCATTTTGTGCACTGCTACTTTGATATGCTCATTCAACAGTGAAAACCCTGTTTCTCCTTGATGCTAGCCCAACACTATTTTTCTGTTTCCTTTCCGCTGCACACGAGCCTGCGCCACACATTTGCCGCACTTAGGAAAACAACGCTGCAGGATAGTTTGCCCACTCCCGGCTGCCCTGTTCCCATTTATTGCCCCTTCGATAAGACTACGGCCGCTACGTTGCCAGCCAGTTGTTCAGTCTCTATAAATCTGTGAAACACAAACTGCTAAGAGCTGAATCATATATCAGTCCATTATTCTGCCAGGGCTTCAGTGTATTAAACAAATGGATCAGCCTACAGCTGCGGAGAGGAAACTGGGAGGGAGGGGGCAAAGGTTATTGTCTAATTTAAATCTTGGCTGTCTTCCCAGGCCTGTGCCACATTCCAATTTGTGGCTGTGTAGCTTGGCGCTCCTGACAAAAGGGCCTTGCTGAAAATGCTGCTGTGGCCGCCCTCCAGAAATTGGTCGAGAAACGAAGCGATCAACAGGTCGGGGGAAGATTAACAGTGTGACTGGAGCTAATTAGCGTAAATTATGCCACTGTAAGGGCACGCATGTTTGGTCGTGGCTTGATGCAACATTTCATCTGAATTTCTTTGATTTTCTTATTTCTGGTAACGGTTAAGTGCATGCAATGCAAAGGTCGTATTCACCTGTTACATGCAGAGACTGATTTAGTTTCAGATTTCAGATGTTAAGTGACATCTAAGGAGAGGACTTGCGGGCAGAAAAAGAGACAGGTGTAGCTATTCGACAACAATGTGTTCACGTATCAAACATATATCAATTACTCCCTATTCACATTTAACTGACAAGCGAGCAGCAAAATAAGCTTTTTAAAATGAAGCGGCCTGACAGCTCCGCGTTTGCAAAGGGTTTGTTTCTCCTTGCTGACAAGAGCAATCTGTTCTAAGTACCTTGTTCATTTATTCCTCGCACATTTACACCTGAACTGTCATCTTAAACATTTTCCATTTCAAAAGAACAGTGAGATTATGATAGCAGCGTTGGGGGAAATTACAATGCCTAATCTTCGGCATTCATTTCTCGTCATTATGGTGACATTTTCGAGAGCTCGGGAACAAAGGCACACTAAAGGATTCGTTCAGTTGCACTGTAAAATTATTCCTCTCCCGAATGCAGGGAGACAGCAGGAAGATCAAAGGAAATGCAAAATATGACAGAATAAAGAATTACCGGAATTGTGCCGTGTTTTTAGGGGATTTCATTTCAGGACCTGGTGGAAAGAGCTCGGTTTCAGCAGCAAAGCAGTTATTA
>JBBPDH010000037.1:13581422-13598809 GCA_037974565.1 Clupeocharax schoutedeni
TGGGGACGGTACCTTGCTCAGGGTACCTCAGCAGTGCCTAGTGGTCTTGGGAATCGATCCTGGACTTTTTGATCACAGGGCGAATGCCCTAACCACTAGGCTACCAGCTGCCCAAACATCTGCTTTTAACCTAGTTACTGCCAACTAAGTTATACACCTTAACAAAACCTGTAGAAAGATAAAAGGGTAAGTGCTTGAGTTTTTTTATATGAATAGATGTATAAGAGATAAGCGAGAGGACTAGTCAGTCACCAAGGTACTCCTTGATGTGGCGGGTCTTCAGACAACACTGAGGGAGCTCATTCCACCACTGATTTTTCATATAATTATTTTGATCCCATTCATTAATTGTCAGGAGCCCACAGGATCACTTGTCAACAGGTCTTATTTGAATAGTGGATCATTGGGCAGCTGGTAGCCTAGTGGTTAGGGCATTCGCCCTGCGACCAGAAAGTCTGGGTCCGATTCCCTAGACCGCTAGACACTGCTGAGGTACCCTGAGCAAGGTACTGTCCCCACGCACTGCTCCCCGGGCGCTGTGTTCCTGGCTGCCCCCTGCTTCACTTGGTGAATGGGTTAAATGCAGAGGTTGAATTTTGTGCTGTGGTGTGTTCACGTATGACAAATGGTCACTTTCACTTATTTTCAGCCCAGTAGTGAAACTTACAGCAGTTAGGATAAAGATTGTCCCTGACTGACGGTCTAGTCCCTGACTAACCTTTAACAACTTTCATATTACACTCCGGACTTTTGAATAAGACCCACACTTTACCTTCCATTTACTGCCACTACAGGCCCACTTATGTGCTGTTACTTGTTTTGATAAGCTACAATTTATATGTACTTCAGTACAATGTAGTTCAGTGCTCTGATTGTCAGATGTGCAATAAAATACGTATGGTGTAATTTTTATATTCGTTCTGGAAGGTTTACCTCCCTTTCACACTTTTCTCTTGTGCAATATTATATGTATGATGCAATATTATTAATTCTGAAATGTTTATGTTCCTTTTCCACTTTACTGCTGTATTGTTTGTTTATTATACTGTTTCAGATTTACATCACATTCACACTACTGTTGCAGTGCTATATTGTCTGTTTATTGTAATGTTTCTGTCATTTGTTGCCTCCTGTGCAGTAATCATGCTTATGGTTTAATACTATCCATTCTGAAAGGTTTACTGAGTGTCCACACCAGACTTACGTTGCATTACTGTTATATTGTTATGGTGTTTATGTATTGTGTTGTCTGTGCACTCTTTTGAATGTTGCAACAGAGCCTGGTCTCACGAGTTTTCATGTAGCTATCACAAAATACAATTTAATCAAAATACGTGCTGCAATCACGATTTAGGGCTTTTTACGTGCTTGGACAATGCTTCACTTTTTCATGCTAGGACAAAGGGTCACTTCCCTATGGATTGTAAGGCGCACTGGGTAACATCGCCAGTATCAGAGGTAACTGGTGACTGAGGGAGAGTAGGAGAGAAATAATGAGTTGATTCCTTACATTAACCTAACCCTAACCCTAACCTTAACACTAAACCTAACCATAACATTCACCAGTTAGTGCAGATACTGGTGATGTTACGCACTGTGTATTAAAATAAATACGTATTTTGATTAAATTGTATTTTGTGAGATTGGGTAATTAATTAACGGGTCTGCACCAAAATGTAAAAATTCTCCGTGTCTTTCTCAAGACCTTAAATCCCAAGTTGCCCCAGGGAGACTGTCCCCTGTAGTAGGGAATGGAAGTAGCTTTGGATAAAAGCATCTGCTAAATGCCTTATATGAATGGGCAAAGACAACAACTGTGACTTTCAATAGCAAATTCCATTGATTTAACATTTTTTAAGTGGTTCTTAAAATAAAACAAGACTCCTGAAGGAAAGATTTCTGTCATATATGAGTAAAGAAGTGGAAAGTTGAGGTATACTGCATGATACAATTAAGCAATTAGCATCCCATCATGCTCTGAGGCATGTGTGAAACGCTGAGCCGACCCAGCTGACCTCAATTTTCGATCAAGATGGAAAGAGGAAAGATCTGATTGATTTTGAAAGAGCTTTTATGCTCAAACATCCATTATTGGAAAACGAATGGCTGGAGATTCACAAAGACTGCTCAACTTGCCTGTGTTCCCATAGGAACAGTGACTAAAGCAACCTCTGTATTTAGATCTAGGCAAAGACATCAGTAAACAGGGTAGTAATTGTGCTTGGAAATGTGCGTTCAGCGAGCAGGATGTTTGAGCATTAGTGAGATATGGAAGGGAAAACAGATGAGAGGCCACTGAGAATGTCAGTGCAGAATATTCTGAACAATCTGTCAACATCCACATTGAGTGGGATGTTATAGAAGGGCTGCAGTGCATAAAGCCCTCATTACAAAGAAGACTGACCATCTAAGAGCGGTGTTCTACAGCAATAGGGAAAATATAGATACTATATTCTCAAGAGCAACAAAACAAGAGGATTGGTCACCATCTAGTGCAGTTGACAATAGTACGGTAGCTGTTGTTGATGGTGATTTTCTTGCACTTTCTTTCATCCTGTCTGCACTTGTGGTCTTTTGGTGTTCTGTTTTGGTTCTTGTGTTGCACCATGATCCTGGAGGAACGTTATTTCATCTCATTCTGCATTGTGTGTATGGTTGAAATGACAATAAACCTACTTGACTTGACTGACTTGACTTGATATCGGTAAGTGCATATATGGCATAGAGATTACAGTACAAGCAGTTTCTGGCCATAGTTTAGGTCTTCTTGTCCCTTTGTGTAAATAGTTACTGCATGATAATACACAATGATTCTAACTGATCACCCTTTTCTTATAATGGAACACTGCAATTCTAATGATGCTGTAAGTGCTGTCCACCACCATCAACAAAACACCAAGCGATGTCTCTTCCCTTCAGCACAGTTCCAGAGAATCTATGGCAAAGCACTATAAAGCTTTTCTTAATGTGCAACACCTTATTAAGACACTTTGATATTAATATTGCACCAACTGTAACCAGATTTAAAAAGCTGCTAAAAACTGAACTATTCTCTTCTTTAAAGTATTTGCACTTCTACTGCACCTTCAGTTTATGTTATGCATTCTTTTGTTTCTTTTATCGCTTCCATTATCCTATTCTATTACATATCTTAGTCTATTTTATTCTCTAAGGCAGTGGTCCCCATCCCCCGGGCCGCGGACCATTACCGGGCCGTGGGACATGTGGTACCGGTCCGCAGGCTGCACAGAAAAAAACCTGTGGATGTTACCCGTGTTATGTTGTCGGCTCGTTGTTATTTTAAAAAATGCTGTTAATAAAGCTGCGAGTACACACTGGATTTACGTTTATTATTGTATTTTAAAAAGACCCCCATTATAATATTTTTAAAATATGCCCATTTTATGCGTATCATTTTTTTGTATAAATAGGTATATTTATCTGCCACTCCTTAAAGGCCGGGCCGTGAATATAGTTTCTGATGTTAAACCGGTCTGTGATTAAATAAAGGTTGGGGACCACTGCTGTAAGGCACACTGAATAACCATTTATGTATGTATAAAAATAAACTTAAACTTTGTCACCCACTTGTGTGCATAGTCAGTATATCATGTATATTGTATTTTGTGGCTGTCGTAGCAAAACCTTGTATCTGCTGAAGGCAACTGTATGGGAGAAGGAAAATACATTTTGAAGGGCACATCAAATGTAACCAGATGTTTTTAGACCATTTCTAACGGTCCTCTCATCGTTTAATGTTGGCACAGTGTTAAAAGCAGTCGTGACCACCTATTGTCAGCTGAACCAAAGACTTCCACTCAACAAACAGTTCTTTATTCGTACCACATTTGGTAAAGAAACCAAAAGCAGGCTTAATTGACGTGGGGCTTTAAATCCTCTCTGTTTTGGCAGCTCTCTTTTTCTACATTATGATATTCTGCAGACATGCATCTGGCTGCTGATAATGTTCTTTGCAAGTTATGTAGCAAATTACGGCTGACTCACCCAAACATCCCCTCTTCTGTTTGTCGAATCAAATTTGAGCAGAGCCATTAGCGTTTCGCTCTCTGCGTTTCTGCGCTGGAGGAGATTTAAGAAAGACTTGTTGTCATTTGTGCAAATTCCTGAGCCACTGGCTTTACATCAGTGCTTAACGTGATGGTTTGTACTAACAAAAACAAGATTATTCTTTTTGTCCTGAGTACATGTTTCCTGTGTGAGGATCTATTGCTGTTTTTCTAGCATCTCCCAAGGTTATGTAGTGAGGCAATGGCACTCATTACAATGCACTTTCAACAGAAGAAAATGAAAGGCCTTCTAAAAGACTTCAACTGAATGTCACATTTTAGCTGATTACTGACACTTGTGTACTGGAAGTAATCACCAACTGCTAAATAAATAAAGCTGTTATTTGGAAAGGAGCCCACAGATAACGATGGTATGTGAGCTTTCTTTGTCTTAGATGTGAAAGCAATCTTCTTTTCCATGCATTTCTGTTCAGACATTGAGAATGAGAAATGATAAGGAATAGAAAAGGAATTAATATATTCAATGAGAAGATACGTGCATACAAGTTTGTGATTTTTTTGTTGATGCAAGTTGATAGGTTTCTAATACAAAAATGAATACATTTTTCTGCAGAATGGGAAATACACTTACAAATGACATCATAAAATGAATTCATTCGTCTCAAAATCTCAAAGCACACAAACTATTTAAAATAGATGGAAATTTTGCGTCTCATAAATGTATTATTCCAAAAATTTAAATAGGAAAAATAAAACAGAGAACGTCTCTGTAGTTTTGCCTGGACAAAAAGATCAGAGTCTCTTGTTACTCAGATGTTTCTCCTGAGGAAACACTCTCACATGTCTTGAGTTTCAGTAAGCTCACATATTGTGCTCTGTTTTATATGCTGAGCTATTATTGCACAATGCACTTTAACATTCCATTTGCACAATGTATATATACATGCCCAGATTTTAATTTTAGATTTTGATTTTAATCTTAATCTTAACATAGAATGTACTTACATTTCACTGTGTGTTGTACTTGTATGACTGCATGTGACGAATAAAGTATCTTGAATCTTGAATTTGCCAAAATTATAATACTCATGCTTATAGCATCACTATTAAAAATAAACTGAAATCAAAATGAACCTTTTTTCACCTTTTCATGTCCTTTTGCCCAGCTCTAAAGTCCTTAATTATTTGAAGTTGTACTTGGGTCAGGAAAAATCATATTAGCTAATGATACTATAGAATATAGAATATTTCTATATAGAATAGAATAATACTATAGAATAATTCACTCCAACTCCTACCATCTCCTACCAACTACTACGAAGAAAAAACTCTTCATTTCCGTTCCTGGTTACGCATGCACATATTTCAGCTACACTATATGGACAAAAGTATTGGGACACATTTGTTTTTCACGGTTTGGGATAGGCCCCATATGTCCAGTGAAGGACAATCTTAATGCATCATCAGACCAAGACATTTTGGACAATGCCATGCTTCCAACTCTGTGAACCCAGTTTGGGAAAGAACCTTTTCTATTCCAGCATGACTGTGTCCTAGCGCACAAAGCGAGCTCCATAAAGACATGACTGGAGGAGTTCAGTGTGGAAGGACTTAACTGGCCATACAGAGCCCTGACCTCAACCCCATCCAGCACCTTTGGGATGAACTGGAACGGAGATTGTGATCCAGACCTTCTCATCCAACATCAGTGCCTGACCTCATAAATGCTCTATAGAATGAATGGACAAAAATTCCCACAGAAACTCCAAAATCTTGTGAAAAGCCTACCAGGAGTGGAAGTTGTTATAGCTGCAAAGGGGGACCTATTTTATTTATTATATTCAGACATACACTACCGGTCAAAAGTTTTAGAACACTCCCAGTGTTTCAAGCTTTATTTAATCGAAATTCAAACAGTTCAGGTCCAATGAATAGCATGTAGTGTACATCTGATAACTGCACATGTTATTATATTAAAATAATGCAAGTTATTAACATGGCATGCCATGGCATTTTAGTTGTAAGTCTTTAAAGCTGTCTGCATAGATCAGGCTATTAAAACTGTAGCAGTATTTATAAATGTCAATCATCTGAGGAGATCTGGAATCAGCTTTGGCCTTTTAACTATTAATGAATGCAAATACAGCTGTATACACACCATCTGTGCTTAAATCAGATTAAGGCCCAGATTTCAATGATTTAGAAAGCAAAAAAAACAACAATGAAGCCTTCAGAGAGCCTTTCCACACCTCTGCTAGAAACGTGCTGAATGTTCGACACAGTGAGGCCCTGTTTCTGCACGAATGCTGAGCACACAGTTAAGCTAAACTGGGGTGTGGACCTCTGCTCTGCTGTGTCTTTGTCATGGTCTTCATTGTGCAATGCTGACCTGGGGCTTTTGTAAAGAGAGGCTGCCCACACCTCTGGTTAATGCCTCATTAGAGCCCATAGTGCCCTGGGTGAGGGGGTGCATTGGTATTAACTGTTTTTTTTAACTCATACCTCCTACGCCAAACTGAAGGATTGTTAACGGACTTCAATAACAATGTCTTTGTCTGACGTTTTCCCACACCTTCATTTCTTAAAGCGGGGGTCAAAGTGCAGCACTAACTTATTGGTTCTTTGAAGAGTGATCATTTTGTCCATGTCCGAATCATTAAGTGGCACTTGGCTGTGTTGTGACCTACCATTCAAACCCTTTCTCATGACCCTTACTGAAGACTGTACTACAATAGTGCTCTATTCTCTGGATTTAGAAAATGTAGCAAAATGAGGAACACAGGTGCACCATGTGGACAAACAGTCTTGGGACACACCTCGTAATTGTTGAATTCAGTCGGCCCCTTACCTCCAATCTTAATGCGTCAGTAGACCAAGACATTTTGGACAACGCCATGCTTCCAACTTCGTGGACAGAGTGTTTGGGGAAGAACCTTTCTATTCTAGCATGACTGTGTCCCAGTGCATAGAGCAAGCTCCTTAAAGACATGGCTGAATGACTTCAGTGTGGAAGAACTTGACTGGCCCACAGAGCCCTGATCTCAACCCCATCCAACACCTTTGGGATGAACTGGAACAGAGATTGTGATCCAGACCTTCTCCTCCAACATAAGTGTCTGATCTCATGAATGCTCTACAGAATGAATGTTCACACAGAAACAAATTCAAATTCACACAGAAACTCCAAAATCTTTTGGAAAGCCTTCCAAGAAGAGTGGAAGCGGTTCTAGCTGCAGAGGGGGGACATATTAAATTTTAAAAGTCTCTGTATCTTAATGGAATGTTGGTGTTATGGTCAAGCGTCCCAATATTTTGATGCTATTCACAGCTTATGGAAGATCGATTTAAATGATCCCATTCAAGAACTACTTTTGGTTCCCTGAAGAAGCATTATTGAAAAAGAGATTTGTGGGCATACAAAACATTTGAAAGTTTAAAGAACCCTCATGTCATGGAGGGAAATATAATAGCAATATTAAGTTGTTATGTTAAGAAAATACACTGATAAATAAATTGTGGCTGATGCCATTCTTTATATACTATTTTAAATCTTTAAAATAAATTTTAAATTCTTTTCCATTTGTGATGAAATGCTGTCCAAATGGTAACCCTGTCAAGTGTTTTTGATATGACAGTAATATTTCCATGCTTATTAAAAGTACACTATGTTAACATCCTGATCATTTAATGCCATTATTTTTCAAAATCTGAGCTGTTTCTAAGGCATCGCTTTCTGTCTTCACTAACTTCACTAAGCCCCTGACACTGAAAGGAATACGTTCTTCAGACCCAATTATTTTAATGGCATCACACAAAAGAGCACATTCAAAACAAAAGAAAAACTATTTGATTGACACTGTCCTCTGCTCTTCAGTTCCACGTTGCTGGACTGGAAGCGACTGCTCTCATTAAGATAATCTGAGGGATATTATGTTAAACACTAAATGACCATGTACCTGATTATGGGCCTTTTCTTTTAGCCACAGTCTTATGCATGTCCTCTGAATAGAAATGAGGAGAAGATTTATTCCTAATGAGATTCATTTGCTGGATGGTCCACAATGTCCCTGACAACACAGCCTCTTCACTCATACGCCATGGAGATGGGTTAACTAGAGCTGAAGCAGAGGCTTTTTTGGCTAATTAGCAGAGCGGCTGCTGGTGACACTGATAGACTAGCAGCGTGCAGGTCTGTGTGCTCCGTTACAAGTCGCAGATGGGCCTGTCTGAGAACGGGTTTTGCTCCAGAGGATTTTAAATGCATTCAGACAAACTCATGGCAGACAAGAGACAAATGTGATGTCAATTAGAAGCACACCTGTGAGTGTACCAGTTAAGAAAGAGCAGGTGTAAATACAGCATGTTAGCATTCATTCTCGAAACCATTTTGCACCTTATGTCCTTGTACGTCACGTCTGAATCAAATTTAGCGGTCTATCTTACGTTTAGGTTTATGTTATGGCATTTAGCAGACGCTCTTATCCAGAGCGACATACATCAGTGCTTAAAGTAGTCCACAAATGTTCTTAAACCTGTAAAGCTATACTTAAATTAGCAAAGGCTATTTAACCAACTGCCAGCTAAGTTACATACCATAACAAACCCTGTCGAAGAGAAAAAATCAAGTCAGAGATTAATACACAAGTAAGGAACAACAGTTAAGAGGGTGAGTGGCTGAGGGATTTGTTAAATATATAGGAAAAGATGTATAAGAGATGCGTGGGAAGACTGGTTAGTCACCAAGATTCTCCTTAAAGAGGTGAGTCTTCAGACGACGCTTGAAGAGGTGAAGGACTCCGCAGGAGGGAGTTTATTCCACCACTTGGGGGCCAAGACTAAAAAAAGAGTCTAGATGCTGGTCTTCCTCTTTTTTTAAGCAGCGGAGGTTCAAGACGAGCTGTGCTTGATGCCCTGAGAGGACGAAAAGTGACATGCTGCTTGATCAGTGCAGACAGGTAAAGAGGTGCAAGTCCATTCTTAGCCTTGAAAACAAGTGTTAAGGTTTTGAACTTAATGTGAGCAGCCACAGGGAGCCAGTGAAGGTTCTGTAGTAGAGGCCAAAGGGAGCTAGAGAAGGTTCTGTAGTAGAGGCCACAGGGAGCCAGTGAAGATTCTGTAGTAGAGGCCACAGGGAGCTAGTGAAGGTTCTGTAGTAGAGGCCACGGGGAGCTAGTGAAGGTTCTGTAGTAGTAGAGGCCACAGGGAGCCAGTGAAGGTTCTGTAGTAGAGGCATAGTGTGTAAGAATTTAGGAAGATTGAAGACTAACCTTGCAGCTGCATTCTGAATCAGCTGAAGTGTCTTGTTACCTTCATTGGGAGTCCAGAGTTGCAGTAGTCCAGCTTAGAGATGACCAGAGACTGGACGAGTAACTTCCGTGGTGAGAAAGGGTCGGATTCTCCTGATATTGTAGAGAAGGTATCTGCATGTCCTGGAGAGGTGGTCAATGTAGCCGACATCATCATGTTTTAGAAGATGCACAAAAGGTAAATTAAGAACAGTCAGATCCAAAACGATTGGCATAAAGATTACGTAATAGATCGCTTGTCTGGGACAATTTGAGTACAGAATCCTAAAAATCCTAAAAATCCTTATAAAAAACACCAACATACCTCCCACTCATATTGTTAATGAGGTTTTTGGTCAGGGGAACGAGATGGTTGTCCTCAAAGCTTGATTCCGTGTTGTTAAGTAAAGTCAAATAGTTGCTTGCCAGTTCAGTCATATACACAGTACACAGTGAAATTAAACAACGTCCTCCATGGCCATGGTGCAACACAAAGAACAAAAACAGAACACCACACCTGCAAATAGGACAGGAATAAAGAAATGATAAAATAATTGGGTAGATGTGGGTGTATGTTTGGGATCACTGTTCTATAGGAGGATTCAAACACAGCCTTTACGGCAGAGGCAGCCAGCTTTACGGCAGAGGCAGCCAGATGTTCATGTAAAATCTATATTTTATGATGTTATGTATTCTAAAAACACCACAGACCCACCACCATACTTAACAGTGGGGATACTTTTTTTTGGTAAAAATTCCTTATTTTAAAATGAAAAACTCAGCCTCAGTGTTCATGTTATAGTTTTTTCTCATCTCATTTTAGCATCTAGTATTACAGTAATGTAGTGTACAGATGTTCCAAGAGCACCCCCGTATAGTGAAAAAACGCATTGTTGTGTTTTGGAAAAAATGTCTAAAATTGCTTATTTTTTAAAGTTTAAACCTTAAATATGCCGCCAAATATGCTCCCAGAATATTTAAACTGCACTAGCCTTAAAGAAAATGTAAAGGTAAATGAATAATCAGAGACATAAATCTAAAACATTATAAAACGCTAGCATTATCAGTGGGCAAAGACTCGCACACAAAAGAAACGTTGAAATAACTCTCTCTATCCACATGTTTAGACATGGGGGTGGGGTTCAAAACACTAAAATACAAGGACAAGAAATAGGGCAGTCATGCTACATGCTGCAGCAGTTCTTCAGTGTATTACTGCCACCGCTGGACTGAATCCGTGAATGCTGATCCATGTAAAACTGAGGGGTTACTGTATACAATTTATTATTATAGGGAAACAAACCTAAAGAGACTACATGCTTTTGTAAATGTACTTTATTTTTTTTTTATGTATTTTCTGAATGTAAAAATAACGTGTTTTCGTGTTTGACTAATCAAACACGAAATAGCTTGCAGAGGACTATGCATAAGAGCAAATTAATATTGACTTTGTTTTGTAAAACACTATTTTTCAGTCATTAACCGGCAATATGCAGCCGGCTCATCGTGCTTTACTGTTAGTAGAGTAGCTTCTCTAACTCCATAATCATTTACTGATTGAAGACTGTGAATAAAGGGTTAAATGTGGCTTTGCTTGTCTGTATTGATTTGGATTGGTTCACTGACAGGATCTCATCAGGCTCCAGAAAGGCATTAAGCTCCACTTGGTGATTCCTTTTGAGCGCACATCTGAAAAGATAATTGATTGGGAAGCCATTTAATTTACTTCTGCGTCGATGCACATTTATGAGGATGGCCAATAATTGAGCAACTCAGCTGATTATGTCAGAGATGCGGACTGAATAACCAAAAGACTTTCGAGAGGATATGCTAAACATGAATCCTTTTAATTCCCAAAACATGTCCAAGCCTTTGATTCTGAACAAAGAACAACAACTTCTATAAAAGCCATGCTGATTGATTGACCAGAATGCTGCCCATGAGTATGACCAGATAGATATTTCTTAAACGATGCAACTCATCAAGGTAGAGAGCCAAGAAGACTTAGTCTTGTTTATTTTACTGCCTATTTAATCAGTCTGGCATGTCAGTCTGGAAATGATTTTTGTCATATGTTCTATTTGGCTACACAGTAAAAATGATTAGTAATACACTTTATTTACAAAATTATATACAGTACTGTGCAGTCTTAGGCACCTGTGCAAATTGTTTGAAGTCATTTCTATCAGCAGTCGGCTTCTTTCTGCAGCAAAAACAGCTGAATATTAGAATGAATGCAAACAAACAAGTGGTGGATATTCTGTGAGCTGGTTAGGAGAACACAGGTTTGGATCCAGGTTTCTGCTCAGGGCCTCCAGTCTACTGAAGTAAAAAGAGCCAAAACAGGGATTTGATGGATCTGCAAGTAAAACTTGGTTTCCATGAGGAAAGAGGTCTGGAAATGGTTCAGCAAAAACACTTTGCCACACATAAAACCACCATTTACTGTATTAAAGTTGTTTGTATTTGTTGTAATGTGAGTGTTTTAACACTAACTTTACACTACTCTCTAACAGTACACAGCTTTTAAGCATAATTGTCTCAGGTGCCTAAGACATTTGCACAGTACTGTATGTTCATATAACATTCTCCTTTTACTGCAGTAACAGCCTCTACTCTGTGTTGGAACATTGCTGTGAGAATTTGATTGCATTCAGAGTAACTAATTCCGGATCACTAACACCACTATTACTCATCCTAAAGGTATTGAATAGAGCTTCAACACTTTATCCTATAGTAGCCTGTAACTGGGGGCAGCTGGTGGCCTAGTGGTTAGGGCGTTTCCCCTGCAATCAGGAGGTTGTGGGTTTGAATCCCATCACTGAGGTACACTTGAGCAAGACACTGTCCACACACAATGCTCTCTGGATGGCCGTCATTGGTGACAGCCCCCTGTTTCGTTTGGCGAATGGGTTTAATACAGAGAAAGTGTTTAACTCATGACTATATGGGGCCACTTTTCTATTTACTGTAAGTTACTTATATGTAGTATCAATAGGCAGGGCTGTGTATATAGCATTGTGTAAGTCATTTATTTTTTTCTTGGATTTATTTAGACTGTCTATTTTATATTGTTCCTGTTTCTATCTACATCTCTGTGTGACTGTGCAGTCGTTGCATAAGCAATTTCCTCTGGGATCAATAACACTTCTGATTCAGATTCATGCTAACCTTATGACCTACTCCACTGGCAGTGCATTTGTGCACACCTTAAAGTTGTTGAATTAATAGGATTTATCGGGAGTGCCTGAAAACTTCTGTCCATATGATGTACATTATGTAAGGTCCTAATTAGAACCACCTGTTCTGTTTGATTTATACCTTTGATGACCTACACAATCATTATTGAAATACATGTTACTGAACATTCATGGAAAGAACAGAAAATTCGGCTTTTTCTCTTGCTGTCATATCACACAACATATTACTCAGGACATGAAAGGCATTATTCCAAGAAGCAAACCCCAAATCAATGTGTGGCCTTGCTCCTGTAAAAAAGCTCTTCAGAATGCTCTTAGTTGCCTGATGTTCCTTTGAAAACGTTGCATATGAAAGTGCTAACTGTTAGATCTCTTTAATAGCTGACACATGCGGCTAATTACTGTTCAACTCAATAGGACACGCTTGCCTTGCTGTCTTTGTAATTTAGTTTTAGATACTTCAAAGTTAAAGTCCTTTTTCATGTGTTTTTTTTAGGTTTCTTGTCCACCCTTTGTAAGAGGTTTGTCTTTGTGCTTATGCCTTAAGTGATAATAAAGTAAATTAAGAAAGACCCTATTGATCACATTCAGTGCCAGACTTTTGAGAGGCTCATTATGCATCAAATACTTGGTAAATGTCACCAAATGCAACAGATATACATACAAGTTTCCCACTTTATTTGGATAGTTCTTATAAATGATCTATATAAACTAGCTAGAAAAGTTATTAAAGTAGTAGTGTTAGGGTTAGGTGTTGAGTTGAAGTGTTCCATAAAGGATTTGGTAATATAAGGTGATATAAGGTAAAAAAAAAGGACAATGACAAAGAAAGACATTACAAAGTATCTAGAATAAACCCCCTAAATAAAGTGTTATCAAAAGTTCAATGCTATCTCGCAATCCATCTATCCATCCATCCACCCATTAATTGAATTGCTTATCTTTAACCAGGGTCTTGGGGAGTGCTGGAGCCGATCCCAGCAGTTACAGGGTAAAAGCTGGAGAAATGGCCTAGAATTTCTATTATACCATCATTAAATACAATTTTATACAATACTCAATTACTTATAGAAAACCTGGCAGCCACAGACAATATTTTTGGTGTGTTTTCTTGTAAAGTCAAGTCAAGTCAAGTAGATTTTTATTGTCATTTCTACAATATACACAGTACATAGTAAAAATGAAATGACGTTCCTCCAGGACCATGGTGCAACACAAGAGCAGGAAAGAACAGAACAAGAGCAACAATACTACTAAATGAGACAGGACAAGACAATGTGTAGTGCAAATGACAATGGCTTCATTGAGGATGAGTACAGTATTTGACAAGTACTGTAATTTAGCTGCAGAGATGTGCTAGAAAACTAGAAAAAAAGCTCAAATGCTCAAAATGCAGTCCTGTCCTGCCCATATTTGTGTAGTTGTTTCTTTGTTCTTTGTGTTGCACCATGGTCCTGATGGAAGGTTGTATAATTTCTCCTTGACTTGACATAAATCAAAGAAGCCAATGGGCAGTTGATGAAACACATTTCCATGAACTTATGCTTTGAGTTGAAGGTGCTCATTTCTGCACAAAACCACCACTCATTTATTCCCACATTTATCCATTCACTCATTTTTGTAACCACTTATTCCTTACTAGGGTCGTGGGTATGCAGAGTCTATCCTGCGGTCTGGGAGTGCAAGCTCACAGCACACACACACATCCACACACACACACCCGGATTCAAACCCCTAACCCTGTATTTGCGAGGTAGCAGTGCTACCCATTGCAGCGCCGTGGGGCCCCCACTCAAATTTAAAAATGAACTGATTGTAATGTACAGTCTCGATTAATTAGTTTTGTGATTTCTTTGCAGTCTGAATACACACAGTGTCTACGGGTTATCAACCCAGCAGTCTGAATAAGCATTACAAGGGGAGCTCTGTATTAGTAAATAACTATGGTGAGCAGCACTGAAAGGCAGGAAACCCACACCATCTCTTTAACACATGTATGATTGTAGTTACATTTGTAAATGACTTAAATAATCATCTAAATATTAGCCATAGTGGCAGCCCTATATTTTATAGAAACATTCTGCATGCAAATAGCCCAGCGCCTTTCAAAAGACAGCAAGAGGCAAGGCAGAAGAAGGAAGAGCAAGATAAAAAAGGCATACACAGAAACACACACACACACACACACACACACACACACACACACACACACACAGTGTTTTGATATTTCCCTATCGCAGAGGGAACATTTTGTGTCCATACAGAGAAATACCAATTAAAACATACAGACACTTTGTTCTTGCTCAGAGAGACAGTGTATCAGTAGAAGAGCTAATGTTTATGAGTTACAGCAACAGCAGCTGTGCCGGACCAGATATGTTCGTTAATTATTTCACTGTCACCAAAGCCACAATACACAAACACATGGACATATAAATGTACACACACACACACACACACACACACACACACACACACACATCCTTTGTAGTAGCTGGGCAACTCAAAGTAGCGTTATTTGAAATAATTCTGACTTTCTTTAAAATTCCATATTTCATGCTTTCAAACCCAGCACAATCTCGCCCTGTGCTCTCTTTAAAATGTGCTCTGTGTCTATGCAGACATAATACACACACACACACACACACACACACTCTCTCTCTTTCTTCCCATCAAACACTGGCTGCCTATACAGCCATAATGCACGTCCGTGTGTCTGCTGGCTCTGTTTTTCTTTTGTTATTTTAAAGGTCCATGGGGAATGACAGACTGAAGAGGGAAAGAATAGGAGAGAATCTGGCCATGTAAATGCCAAACTAACAGCTTATCTGTAGGCAACTTTAGACTAAATAAAGCTCCAGTTAAAATGAACTATGGTGGGGGCTTTGAAAGCTTGATTGTTTACTTAATAAATGGGCCTTTGAGGTCATGTGTCATGCTGTAGCAGCATATAGCACCATCACATGTACAAGCCGAAAGTAACTAAAAGGAAAGTAATTGAAAGAAATTTTAAGATATTAATCACCGTAAACCAGGGACCTGAACACAAGATAGCAAAGATCAAACAGTGTCCAGTGCAAGATAGCACAGATAAACCAGTGTTTATTGCACGACTTGTTTGCTTCTACTTCAGTGCACAGCTTAAGGTCATGTGATTGTTTGTCGCTACTCTGGGCCTGTGTCTTTGTAGTCATTACATAAGCAGTATTCTCTCCTATCAATAACGTTTTCTGAGTCTAAAATGATTCTGATTCATTTTTTTCTACAGTTTGCAGAATTTCTCAGTGTTAGAACCTGACTGAATAACCCCTGCTTTTTGTAGATTGTCTTAAACTGTATCTTATAGATGGATGTTCAGTTTTGATTTCTTTCCCTCAGCATATTAGGTCATCTTGCTGTGACCATTACTGCACATGAACAGATGTTGAAAGTCTGTAATGTTGATTATTAAATCACTTATATGCCAAAATTCATTTCAAATGTTTAAATATTTTTACAGCAGTTCTTCTAGTTAGTAGAATCACATATACAGTGCAGCTTGGGCACATTATTAGTGATGAACCCAAGGTCAAAGGGTGTTTCGGCTCTCAGATCATCAGACACCCTCACCTGGGTTACCCAGTCAGGTTTAATCAGATCCCGACTTGAGTCCAAGCAGCATGCAACACCAAGTACCCCCCATCTTGATACACAACCACCTGGAAGCTTTCTCTGTGGCTTCGCTGATGTTTCTGGTGGCTTTCCTCTCTAGTAACCCTCTTATACAGAGGAGTCCGAGTGCTCAGTGCAGCGACAGAGCTGGAAATCCCCTGTAGACCACCTCGATTGGTTCGCAGCCGGCCCTCCAACCATTGGCTCTGCAGGCCCCCTTCCGTTCATGGGTCTCCTCCATCCGATCTTCCCAACAGCACCACCTGCCTTGAGCACTCTGATATTAAAATCAAATCTGGCCTCAGAGATGACCTTGCAATGTACTCTGGAAACTTAACCTGCCTCTGAAGGTCCACTTTCAGTTGTTAATCATGAGCCGATGCCAGTAGTCCTGTTACGACCCTGCGCTCTGTTTGACGTTTCTCCAATGCTGTGCCTCGTCGGTGCCCAGTGTTTGCTTTGCTGGATTCCTGTACAGATGGTGTTAGCTACTGCATGGACATGGTGCCATGTGTACCTCCCCTCTCGCAGGGTTTTAGGGCAGCAGCTTAGGATATGTTCCAACAAGCCTCTTGCTGGGCACAGAAGACATGCAGGTGTTTCAGCTAGGCCCCAGCAATGCATACACAGCCTGGATCAGAAATTTGAGTCTTGCTGGTTCTGCCTTCCAAAGCTCTGTCCAGGTGATCTTCCGGATAGATACCTGGTCCCACTTGCTGGCGCATGGTCACTGTACTGCTAAGGCGCTCCTCCTCCACCTTTGCTCGGATTCCGCCCTGAATCAGCTGTCGTCACTCTCTCCAAAGCTTTGTCAAAGCATGGTCTTGTATAGCTACCAAGTCCAGCTCGCCCGACTGCCACAGAGCCGATTAATTCATATATATACACACATCCACGTTATATACACTATGCAATGTATACTAAATTAAATATGGTTTATACACTATATATAAAATACATATTATATGATTATGATTATGATTATATTATATTACAGCTATGCTAGAAGGTGTACAGATAGGTAGTTATACGGTGGGGTGCAAAAGTTTGGGCAACCTTCTTAATAGTCATTATTTTCCTGTATAAATCGTTGGTTGTCACAATAAAAAATGTCAGTTAAATATATCATATAGGAGACACACACATTGATATTTGAGAAGTAAAATGAAGTTTATTGGATTTACAGAAAGTGTGCAATAATTGTTCAAACTAAATCAGGCAGG
>JBBPDH010000037.1:13624591-13636601 GCA_037974565.1 Clupeocharax schoutedeni
AGTGCAGTCGGAGTGCAGTTTGATATTATTATTATTATAATTATAGTTACATGAATATTGTTTCTTCGGGATATTTGTTCTTCTGTTTGAGACTGTGAGACTCTTAAAGATACTGCGTAATTTTGACCTAAATGGTTTGCATTCTTAAATGTAATTCAAAACGCCCATAGAAAGAAAAGCGTGACCTGTCCCTAGTTTTTTGCACAAATCCAAACAAATAGCATAAGAAAAAAGCTGTAATAGAGTTGAAGAGTCCTTTAATAGAAATGAAGAGTAGGAAAGAGTCCATGGCAATTCGAATTCAATTGAAAAATTCATTTGGAACTGTGACTGCTCAATATGCTCTATGTATGGATATAAAACGTACTGTAAAGCTAGAACCCCCTTTGCATATTAATTCATAAAATATCATTATGATAAAAATCACCCCCATTTAACCAGTTCTCTGAGTGTATGGTAGACCTCAGTATGCACTCTTCCCTCCCTGCTGGTTTTGGCGGTCAAAAAATTAAAGTCTTTAAGTTAAAGAGAGAAAGATGCTATTTCTACTAAAAGATGCAAATTGATACTATTATCAAGATCAATACTCTTTGACCCCACCCACCTCTTTCTCTCACCACATTTTTATTGATATACAATGTGTCTGTCTCTTGTTCTCCACCTCCTTTCATTCGCCCTCTGTCTCTCCCTCCCTCTTTCTCCTCACTCCTGGCGTTGGTCCAGGAGCCTCTTTTGTCCCTGTTGGTGGTGAGGGTTTCGAGCTGCCCATTTTCCACTGCTGAATTAAACATTAAACATTAAACGCTGTCTGACAGCAATAAATAACATATCAGAATGGCGATCTGATAATGACCTGGCTCTCAGTCGTACCCCCTCAGCTGACAACTGCTGAAATGTGATTAGCTGGCAGCTGCTGGAGTCCACTGGGCGTAGACGATTGTGGTCCCAAGCCGTCCCTTTGATCTCCCCCAACGCATGAAATTACATCAGAGTTCTTTTTAGATTAGACACTGTTTCTCTCCACCAACCAATTATCATCATAATCAATGGAATTATTGCCCTGTTAGCATTGCCATGGACTCTCAGATGCACCCACAGATGCTCTCTCCTTCTTTCCTTTGCTGTTAAAGGACTCAAAACTTACATTTGTATTGTATTTTTTGTGTCTGTGCATAAAACTTGGGACAGATCATGAGTGATCTCAAATAGACATTAAGTTATAAAAAATCATAGTTTATCTGACCATTATGTGACTATTTTGTTTTTTATCAGCATTGCTACCACCACTAATCGATCATTACTGCCAGATGCACCTGAAAGCTGTTTGTCAACCGCCATTATACAACAGTGTGCTACTACCAGGGTTAGCCAGTAAAATGTGTGTGGTACTTGTGAGATTACAAACAGATGAAACATGCAAGGCCAAAGACTTTACAATGGCTATGAAACAGTTGGGTGTGGAAAAATAAATAAATGAAAATGAGGTGCAGTGCAAACTCTGTCAGGTAAAGCTTGAAGTGTTTCTCTTTCCTTGTATGTGTGTGTGCGTGTGTGTGTATGTGTGTGTGTGTGTGTGTGTGTGTGTGTGGGCAGTGGCAGACCTGTAATCTGTGTGTCCTGGAAAAGTCCAGAATGGCTGTCGGTCTGCCTTTTACACCCATAAACATAAACCAAAACACAGGAGACTCGACATGTGTAAACTCAGGACAGAAGATGGTGGACCAACCCTGGGTTACAACCTAAATACACACAGGACTAACTCAGGAACCAATAAGAACTAATATTCTTAAACACCAGCCGGCTGTGAACATTCACCTGAACGGTTTACACACACAATTTCAAAATAAGAGTCCACACAGGGCAGGGCAGCCTCTATCGGGTTACAACCTTAAGGCTTTTAGGGTATACTCACACTAGGCAGTGTGAACCGTGCCCGAGTGCGTTTGACCACCAAAGCACAGCTCATTTGACTAGTGTGAGTGCTCCGAACCGTGCCCGGGCGCAGTACGTTTAGCCGTCCCTGATCCACTTGGAAGAGGTGGGCCAGAGCACGGTTCAGTTGGACTCCTGTTTAGCAACAGGCTGTGAGGCCGTGGTTGTGGACCACCGCGGACCAAACGACTCAAAATTACTATCAACAAAGTAACCAGAGCAACAGACTCCACTGCATTCAGCGAGAGAGCGCCGCTCTTCCTGTTTATCCTGAAACCATTGCACCATAATGACGTAAGCGTGCTCCGGCACGAATGCAGAAATCTAATGTGAGTGCGTGCCAGAGGGGGAGTGGGGAGGGGGGACAATTGTACTCGGGCTCGGTTCAGGGCAACCGTGCCTAGTGTGAGTACACCCTAAGTCATTAATTATGCAAAAAATGCCATTCTTACTAATCAAACATGATTTTAGGATTCGTCCTTTCTACAGCTTCAAAGTTATCCTCTGTTTCTAGGCCAGTAGAATCCAGAACCATCTAGACTATTATCCAGTTCCATGCAGTTAAGCCAGTATTACAATCTCTTAATGAGCCACCAGAACAGAGAACAGACTTTACATCTGAGTACATCTGTTTGCATTGTGTGGAGAGAAACTCTTTGCATAGTAAAATCCAGTGTTAAATGCGTTCCTTTGGGTCCAGCTGGATTTAAATGAACTGTGTAGGTGTTAATTCAGTGCTGCAGGTGTTAATTCTGCATGGAGGTTGCCGTTTGGGTGGAGCATATGGCCTATCCCATAAAATCCACAAATGGGCTTTTACTGTTACAACTAAAACAGTTGATTAGTTTCTGTCTTTGTTTTTTTGTAGAAAGTATAAAACAGTTTATGGCACTCAACTCACCACTTTTCCTTTTCTGTTTCTCTTATTCACTGTTTTCTCTAAGAAGCACTGTCGCAGTAATACATCAGTTTGTTAAAGTAACACTGTGCTCCTTCTTATCTGATGTCAACTCTGAATGCAGACATTTGAAGGTCATAACAGGCATGGAAGAAACAAATTTACTCTTTATTGGGGTTTTAACAGCTTATACTGGTTAGATTTTGGGCATGGATTGACTATAATAACTAGGCTCTTTCAAAGAGTGATTATGAAGCCATTTTTTGGACCACTGGGGCCTTATTTAGAGATTTAATCTCCAATTTTTATGTTCTTGATAGACTACTTTCAGCTTTTTGCTTCAGAACAGTGGTCACCAGTTGTGGTTCTACAGAGCTACTTCCTTGAGAAGTTCCTGGCCCAATCTCGAACATCTGCTCTGGCTAATCAACTTCTTCAGAAGTCCCTGACAGTTCCTGAAGTTATTGTGAGTTTAAAAAACATGTAATAATAACTGCTTTATAGAGAAAGAGCAGCAAATGGCGAGCATGTAGGAGAACAAACAGTTTGACTGTTTTATATACACTGAAATCAGATTTAAATCAGATTTAAACTATAATAATAAAAATTGACAGTGAGGCTACACTCATGACCTCTGAATCTGGTCTTTCTTCTTCTCCTGCATCCTCTTGTTTTGTTTGATATTTTTTCAGTTGTATGCTCCAGAACAGTGCTCACCAACCCTGGTCTTTGAGATCTACATCCTAGAGAAGTCTAGTTCACGCAAAACCTGCTCAGGCTAATGAATTTCTTCAGAAGTCCCTGGTGGCATGGGGTCAGCTGAGGTAACAGCATGTTAGATGCAGGTTGGAGCTAAACCCAGCAGGAAAGTAGATCTTCAGTAGAAGGGTTGGGGACCACTGCTCCAGAACAGGGATAATTAAAAATGGAAAGGCTTAGCACACTCTCTTTAACTTGTAATGAAGGACACTTCCGTTCCTAACTGGATACTCCATCTATAATTGGCTGGCCATGTGAAAATTAAGACTCAAAAATGGTTCTGCCTACAACATATGGTTCATCATCAAGGACGAGTTGAAGAATCATAGCCACGGTTGTTATGATATCCCGCAGAGTGTAGTCTCTGGGTCTAAACACTGTCACAGCACATACACACGTATTTTATAGAGTTACGAGTGTGTTCGTACACTAGAGCCCCTGTTTGTATGCTGAGATGAGTGTTGTATACATAACAAGCAGTGCCCTTTTCTTTTTGGGAGATATTGAAACCTTCCTCTCTCTTCTTCATCGCTCTGCTTTCTTTATTTTCCTTGATTCTCCTGATTCCCAGTGGCTTTAGAGCGAAATGATCCTTTTCCAGCAAGTAAATAAAAAAAGGGGAGTTACATAATCAGTCTTTCATAAGACTTTGGGAAATGTAATATTGAGTCGAGATGTCAGCTGTGCCATTAGAGTGATTCATTCCTGCCGTTTCACATGTACAATCTCCCTACAAGAGCAACATTGATTCTCTCCCTGTGCCTCTGCTGTGATTTCCTCCCCATTTTCATCCATAATTTGAATGTGCAAAAAAAAGAGAGAGGGGTGGGGGGGTATTCATTTTGCAGGAGCAGCACAGAAAGCCTTGATGCAGACAGGGAAAATAAATCTCTCGCATTATTGCGCACAACACCGTGTCACAGCCATTGTTCATCTCACAACATCATAATTAATTATGCTGCAAAACTATTCCGTACAGAATGAGGGGAAAAAGAAGAAACAGCAGGAAAATGAGAAAGAGAGCCACAGACACAACATCTTTACTCTTGTTAATTATATAAGCTTCAGCAACAAAAAGTCTATATCCATGTTATTGTTTGGGGGAACAAGAAAGCAAATGGAAACGAAGGACAAAATGGTATCCATACTGATGGCTTTGGTGGGACTTCAGAAAACACTGGCAGTAATGCAGTAAGGCAGCTACAAACTCACAACCTTCTGATTTCAGGCAAAAACGCTCTAACCACTAGGTCTCCATCTTTAGCCTTAATACTGTCTATATAAACTCCAGTTTGTTTTCTGGGGGAATAATGTAGCATTGTGATATACCTGACATTTTTTAAAAGCTCAGAATATATGTTCTAAGCAGGCTAGTTAAATCTATGCGAGGCGTTCACAGTCACAGCATTTGAGAATCAATTTAGAAGAAAGGAAAGTACATTATGAGACATTAGAAATACTGTTTACTCACATTCCATTCTTTTTTACCCTCCTTCTAACCTAGGTCTCAGGTTCCTCCCAAAGGACACAAGGCGAAAAGTTTGCTTGAAATCTCCTGTTCGAAAAACAAGAACACTCGTTACGTAATATGATCAAATTTGCCTTCCTGGCGGCTAGGCTAATCAAATGTGTTTGGCCATGGATGTGGTGTGAGGATGCAGAAATAGGCCAGTGAGTAAACAGGGAAAGGCCTGTGTGTCTGCTAACTCACTGCCTCTGTTTGCTTTGGCTGTGCTTAGCAACAAGAGCGAGTGAACAGGCTTCGTACCCACTGAGCCAGCACTGAGCATGGATGAAAAGGAGGAGAAAAAACTCTTTTATAGCTTCTCTCCACACAGAGCAGCAATTACACATTATGTGTAACGAAATAAGCACCTTGGACTACTTCTCTTGCTTTGACATGTCAGCTCATGTCGAGCCTGTTCTTTGCTGCTGCAGCTGTGCGGACGCTAAGTAGCTAGTTAGCCTGTGTTTACGTTCCGCTGACAAGAAATAGCTTCTCCTGTGTGTTCGCTTCCTGTGCTCGAGGGCCTGGTGGTGTCAGGGAAACATGGAGAACGGTTATGAGATCAGGGTTAGGGAGATATTTTTGTTTAATTTTATTTGTAATGGAAAATCCCCCTGTTGGTATTGCTGGTGTTTGGTTTGGGCCAGAATGAAAGGAGGGAAACTGGTCTGTACTCCATAGACAAGCATGTTTCAGACAGAACTGAGGCAAAGTACCAACTGTTGGTATGGGTAGAGTGTATGTGTGTGTGGATGTGTGTGGGTGGGTAGGAGTGTAGGTGTGGCTGTGTGTATGGGACAGGGAGAGAGAGATGGAAAGGGAGAGAGGGGGGAAGATATTGTGGGTGTAACAAATGCAAGAAAGAAATAGAGAGAAAAGAGAGTGAGAAAGAGAGTGAGAGAGAGAGAGAGAGAGAGAGAGAGAAGTTGATTTGATGAAGTGCTTGTTTTCTCTGTCACGACTGATTACATCTGAAGTGAAATAAGTTGTGATGATTTCATGTTGCACTAAAATGGCAGTAATCAGTTTACATAAATTCACTTGTTTTTTTTCCTCTCCTGAATGATTTAATCATAAATTAAATAATGAAATAATTCTCCACATTTTCTTGGATTTTGTTTGTTTGGGTTATTTTTGTGTCTAAATGATGGCATGTTGAGGATTGAAACTAATCAATCTGCATACTGATTTAAAAAAAGATGTTTTTTAACAACTTATCTCTACAGTTTTTAGTTAAACACCACAACCCCATAGGACAAAATACACAGCTAACAACATAACATCTAGCTATTCTCGCATTTCAAGCTTGATTTGTTACAGAATTGGTTCAGACTAATTACCTTTCTCCCACCAACATCAGATCCAGCATTTGTTTTAAATATTGTCCCAGCACAGTAGCCATCAAAAACCAAGACGGCATCTCTAGTTTAATCTGAACACACACCAGCATCTCTGACAGTCTCATCCTACATGACTTGACTGAGACTCTAGATGCAAACACCTTCCACTTTCATCTATTTATGTTTAATATGACAACTCACTGTCAATACATTGGTTTTAGTGGCTAACTGACTATCATTAAACCACCGCTGGCAGTATTTACTGGCATATTTTGACACATCAAGGCCAAGATTTTTGTGGGCTTGTGATCAGACTTTGTAGAATTATCATTCTTAGAACAGGTTTTTATAATTTTTCAATTAGAGATGCACAGTAAATCAAGGCTGCTGTATTATTTGCTGAATTATTATCAGCTGAGTGATGAAATTCTGGCTGATCATTTCAATTGACAAATTGTCAAATTGGTGTCCAGTTTGTAGCTGGTGCATGCTCTGAAACATCTGCAGTCAATAGTGTTGGGAGCGTCCCTATTTTTAGACCCCACAGCAGTTCCTGATTATCTTTTTCCATGCATCAGCAACCAAAGACATTCATTTAGTGATACGCTTATGGGTCACTCCGTAGAATCAGTATATTTTGCGTCTCAGAGAAATAATCTGTCATAAAACCACTACAATAGTAGATACATGCATAATTTAAATACATAACATTAGTATGTCTTCTATCATGAATCCTACCTCAAAATGAAGTAAATTAAATATTACTGTCCATGCTTACATTTGCATTTTTGTAGATAAGGATTTTGGCCTGTCCCTCAATATAAAAGTTATTTTTCAGCAGGACTTTTTAATAGTAAATTGTTGAAAACATTTTCACATTTGCATATTGTTCTAAAAGTAATCTCATTGTTAAGCAGAATGTTTAGCATGAACACATCGTCTCTATAAAATTTAAATGATTTAATCAGTGTCTGTTGATTTCAAGTCAACCTTGTTACTGACACAAAAAATTGAACATTAAAAGTTTCTCTGATCTATAATGTCGAATTTTGTTGTTTTATGGGATTGTTGGGGTGGGGACATCATACCACCTCATTCCTGTTACCAAATTTTAACATACTAATTAAAATAATAATTTTTGTACATTGATTTGTATCAAGACTGTATGACTGTATGACATGTAACTGTATGACATCCGCTCTTGTGACCTTGAGCATTAGCTAACTAGTGGCAAATTAGCTTAAAAATCATCAACCCTGTTACTGTCACTCATGTTGCTTTTCTATGATGAAGTATCATAAAATATCATACAATTGATAAAATGAATAGCCTGAGATGGCACCATAAAATTTATTGTCACTTAAGGATGTCTTCTTTCCAGAGATATTTTTAAAAAATTGAGAAAAAAGATTTAAGATTTTCAAAGTTGAAAATGTACCGATTTCATGGAATGAAACATACATACCTTAGTCTTAAATAAACACATGGTTCATAATTACTTTCCGGGGAAAACTTTGTGATGTCTGTTAATGGTGCAAGTTATATATATGTGATGGTATACCATATGTTCACCATCAGTCACAACACAAAACTCTGATTGCAGTGGTGCTTGTCAAAGGGTGGGATATTATAGGCAGCAAGTAAATGGCCAGTTCTTGAAACTAATGTACTGAAAGCAATAGAAATGTGTAAACACAATCAAACAGAGTGACTTTGACAAGGGCAAAATTGTGATGGCTAGATGACTCGCTAAATCATCTCCAAAATGGCAGATCTTGTAGGTGCCCGAGGCTCACTAATGCATGTAGGGCATGGAAGGCCAGCCTATGTGGTCAAATCCCACAGAAGAGCTACTGTAGCACAAACTGCTAAAAAGGTTCATTCTGGTTAGGATTGAATGGAACACAATGCATCACAGCTTGCTGTGTTCCTGCTGCATAGAAGCAGAACAGTCCGTGTGCCCATGCTGACCCCTGTCCACCACCAAAATAGATTTTAATGGGTACATGAACATCAGAAATGGACCACTGATCAATGGGAGATGATGGCCTTGTCTGGCGAATTACATTTCCTTTAACAACATTTGCACAACCAGGTGCATGTGCACTGCTTGGAAGACCATGAGGCACTGTGCAGAGATATTGTGAAGCTCTAGACAATGATCTGCTGGGAAGCACTGGGTCTTGGCATTCATGTAAATGTTACTTTGACATTTACCACCTAAACATTGTTGCAGACCCAGTTCACCCCTTCATGGCAACAGTTTTCCCTAAAGGCAGTGGCCTCTTTCAGCAGGATAATGTATATTTCCACACTGTTCAGGAATACATAAAGAAATACACAAATTCCAAGATCTGACTCAAAACAAGCATCTGTAAATGAGCTGGACAACCCATGAAGAAACCATTTTAATTCAAGAATCTGCTGCTAACATCTTTGTGGCAGATACCACAGCACACTTTGAGGAGTCATGTGGAGTCCATGTCTTAACAGGTCAGAGCTGTTTTGGGGACTTACACAACATTAGGCAGGTGATTTTAATGTCATTACTGTTCGCTGGGTGCAAACATGTGGAGTCAAGTCAGTGGAAGACTTGATGCATTAACTCAAATGAACCCACCAAATAGAAGACATTCTCAGAAATAATTGTTTTGCCATTGAAAAATATAACTGCCCACTAAACCTACTTAACACTTTACTTAACAACCTACTTAACACTTAAGACTTAAAGTCTTTATTTGAAATTGTAGTGAATTTGTCGGGGAAACTACAGGCATTCTATGTAGGCATATGTATCTAATCTGATTTTGTGGTATTAATGTAGCTGCTTTGACAGAGAGCTACAACCTCATGCTAGGCTGTATGAATATTTTTTCACCTTAAGTTGTATAATTAGTTGCCTTGATTAGTAGGCTGTGTAAATATTTGTCCCAGATTCAGACTAATTAGAACAGGAATGCACTGAAAGGGCACAACACTAACTAAAAATGGTAAAAGCATGCGCTAAGAGTGATGAAAGGGTTAAATCCCATATCTCATTGTAGACCAAGGAATGAATGTAGAAATTATCTCTAGCCAAGAGGCAACCTTACATATACTGCAGCCATAAATTCACAAAGTCTCTATCTAATATTAGCAGTTAAGGCTGGTCAAGGCCAGCATTATAGAGAGAAAAGGGGGGAGGGGGAGACAAAGCGAAAGATCTATTTCGCTTTTATGTGCTCGGTATTGTGTGAATCATATTGCCTCGGTGGGCTGGCAAACATCATAACACCTTAAATGCTCCTGAATTGCCTAAAGCCATGGCAGCTGCATTTAAAGCAGGGTTAAAAGGATCTGTGTTGAGAGCCATCAGTCTACCCAACACAGACACGGTCGCATTGTGCATTGCTGTTTTCAACAATCAGATTGCTAATTACTACATATTCATTAGTATTTCTATTCAAATCGCTATTGTATCTGATCTGCCCTTTCGGATGACTCTTAATTAAGCATACGTAGCCGGGCCGTCCCATTTCCCTGCACCCCTTTTTGCTCTGTGAAATGGAAAGGGTGATGAAAACAAAACCAAAAAAAAAAAAAAAAAAGGCACTTCTTCTTCAATTTGTCAGTCCATAAAAATGCAGTCTGTGCTTAGAATGGAAATGGCTCATGAAAGGAGAGAAGGATGGAGTGGGGGGATGGGGGCTGAACAAGGGAGAAGGAGGGGCTGAGAGGGAGGAGGAGGAGGAGGACAACGACGACGAGAGGAAAGGTTGTTTTCTGAACTGGAAGAAATGAACCTGGCAACCCCATCATTCAGTGTTTGAATAGAGCAGGCACTTCATTGCTTCTCAAATCAACACACACACCACCCCGAGCTACCAGTTCATTATACTGACCAAACATAACAACACATTTCGTCTCTCACTTCTCCTCAGCCCCGTTCGGCCCTGCCCGTGTAAATGAAAAACAAGCATTTGGATTAATCAAGCCCTCTCTCGCTCGCTCCATCTGCAGTTTATTCACACATTCATAGCGGTAAGAGGCTAGAGCAGGAAAGATTTCATTACAGCACACAATAACTATCACGCTGCACATCTTTATATAAGCCAGCGATAGTAGACATGATTGAATTTCACACTTGGAACACAACTACACTTAGAGAAAGTGGACAAAAAAAAAAAAAAAGACGGTGAGAGAGCGTAACACTGATACCAAACAGGGGATCCATGTAAATATGCTGCTAACTATTCTAGTGCATGAACATCAATCACAAGAAATTTGACAGCCTCTTTTGTTCCCCACACACAAAACAAACACAGCTGCTCACAGACAGGAGAGGTTCTCCGGCCTATCTCAGTCTTCCACCTGTCCTTAGTCTTAAGTCTGTCCCGTGCCATATCTTGCTGTTTCACCTGCCCTGCGCACTCCTTATACACAGCACGGAACGCTTATTATCCTAATTACACCCTGCTAGCCCAAGCTCTCACCACACACACACACACACACACACACACACACTCACTCAACAGCCAATTAAAAACAGTGCTAAATGAGCTTGAGCCAAAGGATGGCAGTGGAGAGGCAATTACACCGCTAAAGTATTTGATATATAGGGGCTTAAGTATGCTTTTATTTCTGCACCACTAATGCCGTCTTCTAAAATGGTGTCACACATCTGTGTTGTTCTGCGGCAAATATTAATAGCTTTCAATGTTTGGAGAGATCGAATGTTCATATAAAATAATGTAATGCACTGGTTTCCTGGCCTAGAGAGACCCTATATATAGACTCAAAGAAACAAAAACACTCTCATCTACACAGAAGGCAAAGCGAATCCAGACATCCAGAACTTTTCAACACGAAACTAACATGATGTGTAAATGGCTGCATGAATGACCTCAGCCCTCATTTTCACTCTGCACTGATTATTCAAAGCAACCAGATCTACACTCAAAACGTCGCTCAGTGCTTCTTGGATTGGCCGTATGGTTAAGAAAGAACCTTCTAAGCCATATAAAGGTTCAATTACAAAAATAGACCTTTAAAGAACCATTCATTTCAAGGTTCAATGTTACAGTTCTGTCAGCAGCAGCTGTGTACATGTTCATAGTGTGATGAGGTGCTTCTCCAAGGACCATGGTGCAACATTTAGCAACATTCAAGAGAGTTACAACAGAAATAATATAAACAATGCAATAAATAGGCACCACAGCAATGTACTACTATTGTACCACAAGTATGATTATTGCAGAGGAGGCATTTGGCAGCACTGAGCAAAGAAAGAGAGTAAATAAGCAATACAGTAATGTATTGTAACAGTAAAAAATGTAACAGTATTGTAAGAATGGGATGATGAAACAATCCAAACAAGGGTGGTCTAGTGGTTAGGGTGTTCTCGCCAATCAGACAGTCATAGGTTCGATTCCCATGACTAAAGTGAAAAAAGCGAAAGTGACAATCTGGTCATACGTGAACACACCACAGCACACAGCGTGAACAGCACAAAATACTTCCTCTGTATTTAACCCATTCACCAAGTGAAGCAGGGGGCAGCCAGGAACACGGCACCCGGGGAGCAGTGTGTGGGGA
>JBBPDH010000037.1:13693770-13706185 GCA_037974565.1 Clupeocharax schoutedeni
TCTATCTGTCTGTCTGTCTGTCTGTCTGTCTGTCTGTCTGTCTGTCTGTCTGTCTGTCTGTCTGTCTGTCTGTCTGTGCAGTCCTAGCATAAGCAATTTCCAGGATCACTAAACTTTTCTGGTTCTGATGCTAATTCTGTACTAGTATCTGTATATATACACACTAGTAGAAATGCATACAGTAAATGTGGTCTTATTGACTTCTTAACAAGGACTAAGCATATCAGGCTTGGAACATTCTATTTACTTCATTCCATGCCACCCATGAACTTTCATTCATTTTTCTCATTAAGAAAGAGTTCCTAACAAGGCCTTAGCACTTACTACTGAATGACAACATGATGCGATATTGTACAAGACATACACATGTGTTAAGCTGAATTTGCATTGGCTTTGTTAGTGCTGTCAGAAACACAGGCATAACCAACAGTATGGATGCCAAGAGCAACAAGAATATTTTCAAGCTCACACACCTTTCAAATATGGATATTTAACCTCAAAGCAGAAACTGATTTTCAGCTCAATGCCAGCTCTTCTACGAGTTTCTTCCCACACCGGAGTGAAAATTATGTTTAAACAAACTGAATTTGACTTCTTCTCGATCATACACGCCGAACCACAACCCATATTTACTTTAGCAGATCATACCTTTATGACGGAATGAATTATTAAGCATGCGGATCACATGAAGAAAATGCAACCCAGCAACTCTCTCTCTCTCTCTCTCTCTCTCTTTTTTTTAGCTCCTGAAATATTGATTTGAGGTTTAACCAACAAATCCGACCTCCTGCTGCAGCAGCTCAGCTCAGCACTGCGTTCCAAAAACAGATATTTTTTTACTTTGTGTTGGTGTTTTTACTGCAATTCTGTTAATTTTTCTTAATGAAGACAGTTATGCTTTGGAGGGAAAAAAAGAAAGAAAGGCAAAAGTGCTACAGTCATTAAAAACATGACACAGATGCAGTAGATTGATCTTGGAGAAAAGGAAAGAAAAAAAAAAACAGGAGACAAAGAGGTTTTAAATGAGATTCTGTTGTGTTATTCCAGACCCCATTAAAGTTTCAGCACCCAGCACATTTCCATGAATGGCATTATTCAAATTATGCAAAGTCACATCAGTCTGCCTTCTCGGCAATGCATGGTCCTTAACTCAACAATGACATTGGCGAAATTCATTCTGAGTGAGAGCACTGTGCAATATTAGGAGTCTCCTTGTGTGTCTATGTGACATTCAGCAATAGTTAAGGGGTTATTCTGTAGCTACACTCTCAAAACAGTTCTTCTGGTTCCCTACAGAACAAACACAGCATGGACAAAAGTACTGGGACACCTGACCATTACACCTACAAGGACTTTAATGACATTGCATTCAAATATATAGATTTTAATAAGGAGTTGCCTTACTGTGGACCAGTCAAGTTCTTCCACACCAAACTGATCCAGTCACATCTTTATGGAGCTTTGGGCGCTGGGACACAGTCATGCTGGAATAGAAAAGATTCTTCCCCAAACTGTGTTCACAAAGTTTGGTGTTGTCCAAAATGTATGCTGAAGCATTAAGACTGACTGTCATTGGAAGTAAGGGGGCTAGCCCAAACACTGACAAACAGAGTGTCCCAATACTTTTGTTCATATAGTGTATTTCTAATACAGGTTTTACTGGCAAACAGACGTTTCTCAGGAATAAGGTATAGGAGCTCATGAGTTAGTAAGTAGTCCTGTTTCAGGTCATCTTTGCCTTGTGTTTAGGCCTTTCAAGATTCAAGATACTTTATTTGTCACATGCAGTCATACAAGTACAACACACAGTGAAATGTATCCTGAACCGCTTCTATTACTGACTGTGCAAACATTAAAACAATAAGTAAAATCTACATTAAAATTAAAATCTAAAATTCTAAAATAAAAAACTTAAATTCTAAAATTAAAAAAAATCTAAAATTAAAATCCTAAAATTAAAAAAAAATTAATTGGTGAATAACTTACAACAATGCAGCTCATCTTAGATATAGCCTTAATATTACAAAAACAGCAGTAACATTTTGCATTATGTATTACATGTAATACATATTCTTGTCTTAGTGTCTTAATCAGAATCAGAAAACTTTATCACAGAGTTTTCACAGAGAAAATACAAATGTGAAGATACACAGAGACAAAGGGACACAGAACAATATAAAATATAAATAAATATATAAATAAAAATCTGAAGAAAAAATATCAGTATGAAAATACACTATGCTATAATAACATATGATCTAAAACCACTGAGCATAAATAAGGCAAAAACCTAAAGAGTAATGTAACGCCAGACATACTGGAATACTGAAACAAAGGAGCTACTAATACACAACATGACTAGAAACATCTGGGACTGGAGGGGTGAAAAACTGCATGAAGTTGAGAACGCTAATGAGAAGGCAAGAAGCCGTCAAGTAGAAAAGCGTGGGGTAATTTACTACTAATTATTTCTATCTTCGGTGTAGCCTGATGAACCAACACTGAAACCACTGACAGTTGAAGTGAATGACATTGATCTCTTTACACAGGCACCTGTCAAAGGGTGGGATGTATTAGACGGCAAGTGAACAATCAGTTCTGTGCTGGTCACTGGAAAAATGGGAAAACGCAAGACTCTGAGTGATCCACAGTGTCTCCAGAACAGCAGGGTTAGTGGCATATCACCACTGTTCAGTGGTTTGCATGTACTAAAAGTGAACCACGGAAGCAAAGGCAGTGTACTGGCAACAGGGTCATGTGCCCCCAAGACTCACTGATGCACATAGGAAGCGAAGGCAAGCCGCCGGATCACACAGAAGAGCTACTGTAGTGCAAACTGCTGGTAATACTGGCTGTGATAGAAAGGTGTCAGAACACACAGTGCCTCACAGCTCACTGCAGATGGGGCTGCGTAGCCGTAGACCAGTCCAAGTGCTCATGCTGAGCAACTGTGGGATGTGCTATGCAATCCACCTCCAACTTACAGGAATTAAAGGATCTCTTGTTAACACCTTCAAAGTTCTTGTGGAGGCCATACCTCCACATGTTAGAGCTTTCAGATGGCATGAGAGGGACCTACATGATATTAGGCGGGTCATTTTAATGGCAGGCTGATTGGTGTATGTTAACTTCCAGAACTCCCCCCTTTGCAGCTTTAATAGCTTCCACTCTTCTTGGAAGACTTTCCACAAAAAAATTGGCCTGGATCACAATCTCTGTTCCAGTTCATCCCAAAGGTGTTGGATGGGGTTGAGGTCAGGACTCTGTTTGGGCTTCTCAAGTTCTTCCACACCATACTCCAGCCATGTCTTTATGGAGCTTGCTTTGTGCACTGGGACACAGTCATGCTGGAATAGAAAAGGTTCTTCCCCAAACTGCGTCCGCAATGTTGGAAGCATGGCGTTGTCCAAAATGTCTTGGAATGCTGAAGCATTAAGTTTAAGCCCTTCACTGGAAGTAAGGGATCTCACCCAAACCCTGAAAATCAGGTTTGTCCCAATACTTTTATCCATATAGTGTATTTTACCCGTGCCACTTGACACTTGTAGTCACCAGTAGCGGTCCCTCCTGTGCACTGGACCAAGCTTTTTACATTGAGATTATAATGTGCAGTAGTTGAGGTTGTGGGTACATCAAGAACTGCAGACACTTCCACATTAACATTTCATTTTCTTTTCATTCCATTAACCAGAGGTAGCCAATGAGTGAGTATGATATTTCTAAAAACCCATTACCTGACCTGCTTTTACAGTTTGGTATTTTGCTCTTTATTATTTTTTGTATGAAAGGCTGTCCTTGGAGAAGAAGATGTTCCACTCTGGCCCTTTCTAAGTGGTGCGGATGAACTAATGGCGGTAGAATGGATTCATTAGCTTATTGTGGGCTTTTGGATGAAGTATCTTTTACTGACTGTTGTTAAGACATATTAACTCAAGCATGCACTCAAGTTAGTTTTCCTTTTACAGATTGTTTAGTTTGTGGTTGTAGTGAATCATGTAGCCCTCAGCTGTTTAGTTGTGTGTTTGTAGAGCTGCTTCGTGTTAAATGCTGAGCAGATGATGTAACTGCGATGTGTGGGATCTGTGGCACATGCTTCTGAACAGTTTGCTATTCATTGTTCTTTCTGTTTTTACAGCCACAAACTCTCTCTTGCACCTACATGTGCCATTTTATTGACCTGCCTTATCCTTGCATTGACCTCGTTTTTCGTAAAAAGTTCGTTCTTCTATCTCACCCCTGTATTCTGGCCACCTCTCTAGGGTAAACCACACCTAATATACAGGCCTTGCAAGCCTTCCTTTGTTGTGGATTTGTTCCTTCAGTCTTATTCTGTACATAGTGTGTGTTACTGTATCATAAATATGTTTGATATATCTAAATATCTAATGCATCATGTCAAAGTGTGCATATGTGTAAAAGAGGGTATGCAGCAGCACCAGAAATGTAGAAGACTGTAGAAGATTTAAGAACCACCACATAAGAATGAAGCTTAATGCCCAGATAACCCATTGCATATGGAACTCGCAGAAAGATTGAGACACTGCCAATGAATAGCCTGCAACAAGACAGAAGCTGAAACAGTGCTTTGTTGGAAGAGAGATTATTAGAGCCAGTCCAAGGTCTAGCACAATACCACCCTGTGAGTGAAATTACCGCCAAGATGGACCTGTATTGTGTCTAGAAGAACTATTCTGTTGCCAGGTTACATTATTTGATCCCCTGCCACTATGATTCTAATGAGGGAGTGCTAGCAGACTGGATTTCATTTGAACCAATTCAAAAAGTACCTCATCAGTGAAACATCTACAACTCCAGTCCTGAATGTCAAAACCACTGCTTTGGGTTTGCACATTATGCAGCCGCACAGTCTGTTACATATGACATATTGAAACATGGTCCCTTAAAACTCATTTGTGGACAAACTAAATACCAGGGCTGTTTTTCTACCCCAGAATAAGACAAGACTTGACCTAAAAGGGAGGCAGCAGGATTTACATTCCTGGTTCAGTTTCATTTTCCTCTTTATTGAGACTGTTATGATATCCACAAGAGTCTTATTTGGCTGTCTAGCGGCGGTTTTAAACCGGTAAAACCCAGTCCTGAGAACACATGCTCACAAAAATGTCTATATTTGTGTAGATTCATGTGTAGTGTCACCAAAGCTTGCTTTTTTCATTTAAGGTATAACAATATGAGCTAAAAGTTTAGGGAAAATGAGAACAGTGTTAGTGTCCAAGCCCGCTTTCGATCAATTAAGCAGACTAGTTTCTAATTTACAAAGTAATGATTCAAAAATAGCAAATAGTTGACTATGCCCTTCTGGACAATTCATGAAATTGTCTCAGGCTTCAGCTGAGGGTTATCTCATGTACCATTAGGCCCTGTTGCTACTAATCTTAAAGGGGTACCAAAACCCATAAAACAAAAAAGCACATTTCCAGACCGCGGGTGCCATAGGTTCCGATACTTTGTGTTGTGGAAATGCACCCTAAGACTCTGAACATCCCACTTAATCATGCAGTATTATACTGTATTTTTGTTTTCAAAATAGTCCCATTATATGCTGCAAGCATAGCACCAAGCTATGTGAGTACATGACTTTTGCTTCTACCTAACATATGGTGGTTTGTGCACACCTCACGTCTTAATTTTCACATTCATGTTAAAAGAATATGATCATTTGAGAAAAACGTGTAATCAAATTGTGTTCACAGGTTAAAAAATAGGCCTTTTAATTTGAAAACATGCATTTTTTAGCTAAGCTTTACAGAAATACACTTCTCTGTAAAGTATGGGAGACCCCACAGTACAAACCTTATCCTTTTTCAGATTTCCTGTGTTAAACAGAGGCCGTATCCTGATATAACAATAGAAAGGTTATGTGTAACCTCTATTGGGTCACCATGAACTGTAGACAAATTAAGCTAAATGAAATAAACCAATTGATAGCGAAAATTATCAACAAATATGATTGTAGTAGCTATGTATATTATGCTATGAGAGCCCCCCCGTCTGACTCTCTCAAAATCACAATCAAGCTTCTCACTACACCAGCAAATTCCCTCAGATACATTCTCGAAATCCCTCACAGATGCTGTAAAACTCTCAAACACTCACCCTAACACTTAACACCAGTAGCTTACATCAGATTAAAAACAGAAACTGAAATTCTAATGGACCAGCATAACCAAAGCACGAATTGTGTAGATGGCTTACTTAACAACATTGGGAGCCTGTTGGTTATCCAGATGTAACTCCCTTGCATCTCTTACTGTTAGGACAATATGTTATTCATTATAGTTCTTTATGACAGGCTTCTTACTTATGACGGTGTATGTAAAGGTTTGGCAGTGTGTGTGAGAGAGTATTACAGTAAATGCAAGAATATGACAGTGTGTGAGTGAGTGATTATTATAGTGAGTGTGTGATGATGTATGTAAAAAGTTTGATAACTCACACTATATGGACAAAGGTACTGGTACATCTGATCAGTACACCAACAGGGACTCTTATGCAATTGCATTCAAGTACATAGACTTTAATATGAAGTTGGTCCCCCTTTGCAGCTTCCACTCTTCTTGGAAGGCTTTCCACAAGATTTTGGAGTTCCTGTGGGTATTTGCGCCCATTCACCTCAGCATGTATGAGGTAAAGCACTAACATAGGATCAGGGGCACTGAGGCACAGTCATGCTGGAATAGATAAGGGTCTCCCTCAAACCGTGTCCACTAAGGTGGAAGCATAGCGTTGTGCAAAATGTCTTAACATTAAGATTGCCCTACATTGGGAGTAAGGGGCCTAGCCCAAACCCAGAAAAACAGGTATGTCCCAATACTTTTGTCCATGTAGTGTATGTTAGAAAATATCGTAGTGTATATAATGTGTAAGAGCTCTAATAATGTGTGCGAGAGAGTATGTGAGTGAGAGTTTGAGAGTGTGTGTGAGTGTGAGATAGTGTGTGCGTCAGTGTGTTAGATTATTGGCCTAAGGGGACTTCCATATTATTATAACCCATTTTTCTTACTTCTTTTTGTAGAGCTCTGATGCAGACATTAAATAGCAGGCTTGAAGAAAATGACTCTGGACCAATTACACCACACAACCTATAATTTAACATATAGTTTAGCATTTGGTAGACTCAAACTTTTTTTGAACGAGAAACAGACATTTCTGTAATGTGTAATATAAGTAATATTAGACATGCTTGATGTTTTTGGTACAGAGAGAATCCATTAGCTGCTGCATTTGTGCTGTAATGAGCACTCACAGCTCAGAAAGGAGCACATCTGACGAGCTGAGGGATCCAAACACACACACTAACAATATGCCATTCATAATATACTGAATATAAAGTAAAGAGGCCCTTTATAGTCACATTTGAACACACCACAGCACAGTGTGAACAATGTGAAATTCTTTCTCTGCATTTAACACAATCACCAACGGGGGCTCCCAGTGAGCAGCTTGTGGGTACAGTACCTTGCTCAAGGGTACATTAGTGGTGCCACTAGCAGTCCTGGGATTCACACCCACAACCTTCTGATTGCTGGGGCAACGCCCTAATCACTAGCCCACCAGCTGCCCACCATAGGAAGGAATTCCAGTAATAGGTTTATATGAGTATCTTACTATGATAGATTAGAAAAATACATGGATTTCCACCACATTTTTGTTTCTAGAGCTAAAAAATAAGAGCCCATCACTGTCAAACAAGGGTATAAAACACTGTTTTGGTGAAGCATCCCCTGTTGTTAACCTGATAACTGTCAAGTGCAGAACTGCAATGGGATTATTATCATTATTGTAAAAAAAAAAAAACAAAAAAAAAAAAACACCAAAATGCTTCCACTCTGTTTTTTTCCACTCACCCACACAGTGCAGTGTCTTTAAGAGAGCGAGAGATGGGGAGAGAGAAGTGAAAGAGAGAGGCAGACAAGAACAAATGAGTCAGGCAGAGGAAGAGACAATAAATGGGTGAGTCAGAAAGACAGGGAGAGCGAAAGAAAAAAGTAAGCAAAGAAAAAAATAAGGAAAGAGACAGAAAGGTTAGCTCAGTGGAACAGTCAAAAGCACTGAGCTGTGTTGCGGTGGAAACTATAGCCACTTTGGAATATTTGTGCTATATGTCCATCTGTATTAGGAGAAACACATACACACACACACACACACACACACACACACATGCTGCTCCCCCGGCTTCTCGCCAAGTCAATCTCATAGCAGATGTGCGCTCACTTAAACATTTGGAAACAGTTATCTTTACTTTCAGTTAACTTTACTAAGATGGCCTTAAAAATATGACTTTTGCTTGAGAAGTCCAAACAAGAACTAGTTTCCCAAGCCTGTCATAGTGTCAGCATGAAGCCATCATTATGTCATCGCCCTGGTGATATTGGTACTGTTTGGGGGAAAGTAAGGGACATTGCTGTTAGAAGGGTTTATTAGAAAGTGTGCTTGATGTATATCATCGCTGCCATTAAAACTTTAAAAGAGTGGTTCGGAGAATAAAATTTACACAATTTTCCACTTATTCCAGACACAGTCGATCCTCCAAGAGTCAACACTTAATTGTCTGGAGTCCAAATTATATTTCTTAACTTTAGCATTGCAGCTACAGGGCTTCTGTCAAACACTGGAAGTCAGTACTTTCCATAAATACATTCCCAAACTATGAGCGACTGTGAGCGATAAAACTGAACAAAAACAGAGTAGCCAGATACAGGCAGCCTTTTTTCAGACAACAGGGTCTGTTTTCACAAACCACCTCAAGAACGGGAATGCTGATCTTAAATGTGATTTAGGAGCAATGACTGATATAAATATAGAGGAATCTATCCACAATCAGGCCTCTCTGGCTGTGGTGCTTTCCTCATTTTGGCCTAAGCCACAACCACAAGTCTGTGCCAGCTTAAAGAAGAACTGGATGCAGTTTTGAGAGAGTTGAGAGAATATCAATCTATTTATATCAATTTAGTATTTACTTCTAGTGTTTGTTAGCAGTAACGAAACAGAATGTTTAAAAATATGTTTTGACTCATCTACATGTGGGATATGTGGGAATTAGCTCTTTGTCAAGCTAAGAATGAGTCCAAAAAGAGCTGAAATCACACTGAGTCATGAGAGAGAGAGAGATAGAGAGAGAGAGAGAGAGAGAGAGAGAGAGATACTTGCACTGATGGTTAAGATTCACTTGCTCATCTGTGCTCATAGACCAATTGAACAGAGCAGTAATATTGTAATTGCATCCATCCCATTAAAAATCTTGTTTTCTTTGATTATTTTGATGTTCAAATGGGAGCACTGGGGCCATTCCCATTTATTTATTTATTCTACTGCCTGACTCTCTCTCTCTCTCTCTCTCTCTCACCCTCTCCGCCTCTCCGCCTTTCAGCACAGTATTTGAATTACTGCAACCATGTCCAAGATCCATTTATTAGTATAACACTTCAGTGCCCTCTACAGGTCAGAGCTGGTACTACCCACCTTACCTATTCAAAGCATGTTTTCCCGACTGGTTCCTGGATTTATGATTCCATTCCCTTTCTGTATGAAATTCCATTAAACTGTGTTGTTCGTCTCTGTGCTCTTGGCATCAGTCATGTCACCCTGAATACACTGCAGACATCTGTCTGACTATTGGCATGTAGCTGTAATAATACTAGTGTCGATTTTCAGAACAATGTCACTGGATGTTGTAGAAATGCAGTGGATGGGAAGTGTCAGCATTAAAGGCATTCTAAACCTGCCACTCCTGCTGTCTTGCCTTTGTAAACCTATTGAAATATTAGTTATAAGACTGGTTTGATTCCTGACCTCTCAGTTCCTGATTTCTTGCATTGCATGAGTAGAATCTGATTTAATACAATAAAAGCTTTCATTAGCCAAAGTACAGTATTGGATAAAACTGTAAATACTGGTTTTCTCATGTAGTTTGTTTGAAATAGTTAATCTACCACACTTACAAAGCAAATGACCAAATTCTGTTTTTGTATTGATTGTAATGATAGTCTTTTAAAGAAATGAATCCCTACAGTATATACACTGATGAGTCAAAACATTATTACCCCTGTCTAATATGCTGCTGGCCCTCCATACACTGTCAAAACAGCTCCGACCCACATAAGCCTAGACTCTAAAAAAGACCTCTGAGGGTGCCCTGGGGTATCTGGCATGAAGACATTAGCAGCGGAGCCTTTAAGAACTGTCCTGCTGAACGAGGCCATAGGGAATACCATTGCCAACAACACCAAGGGGTGTACCTGGTCTGCAATGATGTTTCATGTGTCGAATTGATCTCCTTATGAATGCTCAGACTCGGCAGAACATTGTCCACAGCATCACACTCCCTCCGCCGGCTTCCTTCTTCCAACTGTACATCCCGGTGACATACACTATCCGTCAAAAGTTCTCATTTAGTGTTTTTACTTTGTTTTTATTATTTTCTACATTGTAGATTAATCCTGAAAACTACCAAAATGATAAAGGAGCACATGGAATTATGCAGTGAACAAAAATAGAGTTAAACAATCCAGAATATGTTTTGTAATAAGGTTTTGTAATTATTTGTTTTTTTTTAACTTAGTTAAGTGGTTCTTGCCTTAAAGTGGAGTAGAGCTGTAGTGGAACAGTAACATTAACCAAACCGACTGTCACAACTGATGATCCCAAACACATTAAGAAAGCAAGAAATTCCACTAATGAACGCTTGATGAAGAACTCCTGTTTTAAATACCATTGCAGGTCGATTCCTCATTAATCCGATTGAAAAAAATGCCAAGAGTGTGCAAAGCTGTCATCAGAGCAATAGGTGATGTTTTCAATATTAATCTACAATGTAGACAATAATAAAAACAAAGGAAATCGTTTAGTGAGGTGTGTCCAAACTTTTGACAGGTAGTGTTCTCATGGTAAACAGTGTAAAAACACACAGGTGACATAAAAGAAAATGGGACTCATCAAACCAGGAAACCTTTCATTGCTTCAAGGTCCAATTCTGATGCTCACATAACAACTATAGTCACATTTGATGATGGACAGGGGTCAACATGGGCTCTCTGACCAGTCTGTGGCTACTCAGTCCCATTTCAAACAGGGTATGATGCACTTTGTGTCTTGACACTTCATAGTCTTTTACTGACCACAACAATTACTTAGCATAGTGTTTTTAGTACTAAACTTTTCTAAATATACTAAATATTTCTGGAGAGTTTATTAAGATTTCATTTCACTTATTTTATAGTTGTATTGTCTCTGTGTGTCTGTGCAATCATAGCATAAGCAGTTTTACTAGTTTTCTGATTCTGATAGATCTTCAGTTGGAATAGATCAGACAGGAAAGTTCTCATTGTCCTCACAAACTGATGAACCTTGGGTGTCTTTACTACTAAGCTTTTTAATTTTAACTCACACCATGTTTTATATTGTTCTCTTTGGGTCTGTGGTTTCCCCCAGGATCAGTACTTTGCTGATTCTGATAGATCTTCTGTTGGATTGGACCAGATAGGATGGTGACCATTCTCCTCACAAACTGATGAGCCTTGGATGTCTAACATGTCAGTTAATGGACCACTGTCAGTAGCTGCTCACCACTTCTGACCAGAAGCAAGGCGCGGTTGGTCCATGAAGATGTTTGAACCCAGTTATTGGGCCATAACAGTTTAGCACTTGTTAATACAGCTCAGGTCTTTACAGCCCATTTCTCCTGCAACCAAGACATCAACAGTAAGAACTGACTGTTCGCTTACCATATAGTGGATCCCAGACCTTGTCTTGTGCATTGGTAACAAGATAACGAATGTGAATGGCAATAATGTTTTGGCTCTCTGTTGTTTATAATGAATGAACCAATGGAAATAGCTCAGAATTAAATGAATGATATTCTGATAATACAGTTTGTAATGATTTAATTGGCACTAAAATAGAGGCATAGAGTATTTTAAATCCCTGCAATATACAAAAACTAATAGAAGTAAATGAAAATGGAGATGCTTATACCAAGCAAATTGCCCTGCCAGTGGTAAACAATGTTTATTATTCAATAAACAAATTGGAAAAACTAATTAGATCAGAGTTTAAAAAAAAGATTAATTGCCTTGAAACGAGTTGCTGAGTTTTAGTCGTCTGGTAGTGTAGACTGAGCATCTAAGCGGTTTTGCTTGTGTTTTAGTTCCTTTGTTTACTTTTTTAAAAAATAAATAAATAAATAAATTTTAAATATATATATATATACCAAATTTCTCTAGGTTTTGCCAAATTTGTTATGCAGGGTATTTCTCAGTTACCTCTAACTAAAAGATTAGAGTTAAGTGGGAGGTTTCTAAAAACAGTTCCCACCCACCCACACACACACACACACACACACACACACACACCTACACACACACACACACACACACACACACACACACACACACAC
>JBBPDH010000037.1:13732282-13743720 GCA_037974565.1 Clupeocharax schoutedeni
CTTTGGCAGAATTCAAATGAGCCATTTTAATCTAGATTAATTCCAAGATTACAATGAGATTAATCTAGATTTAAAAATCTAATCTATGCCCACCTCTAATATATCTATATATTTTTTTAATATATATATTTTAATATATATACATACACACACACACACACACACACACACACACACACACACATATATATATGTATACACACGATGTACATATACACATACACAACATGTCTATTTTTATATTACTCTATTATTTGTATAGTCTTCTTTTTATATTCTACTGTTGTATAGCTGTTTTTGCTGCACTTTGTAACTTTGTAAATGTCCAACTTGTGGGACTAATAAAGGTTTATTTAGTCTAATCTTATAACAGGCTTTCGCGCCTCAGCATAAAACAGAACTTTTTGATGGAGCACAATTTTAACATTTTTATTGTATACACAGTATACACATTTCAGTTTATAGAATAGAATCCTTTTTGGTTGAGAAATGATTGGTATTCTGTTCATGTTGCAGGTGCAGCTGTGAAATTATATGGCCGTTGTGTTTGTTTGCTATGGCTGTGCAAACCAACACTTAAACATGACCAGTACATGCTAGACAGTTGAATGACTTTCACTGACTTTCACACATAGCTGTTGGTTTCACTGCTGTTGTTGAGAACGCTGGGTGTTACAATCTACTAGTAATTAACCAATATATCAACAAGGCCTCAGGGCAATGTTGACACATTAAGATTAGTCTGTGTTTGTTCTCATTCCTCATTTCTAAAGAATTAGCCCAAATTGTGTGTGAAGAATTGTGCTAATCAATTTTTCACACGCAGTGATACATTTCCAGTGAATGGCAACAGAGCATTTGCATTTCTTCATCATGTTTTCACCATGAGAGCAGATGGTAAGCTGTTATAACTGCATTCATACAAAGACTTTAATATGGAGTTGGTCCTCCCTTTGCAATGTCAATAATGTCCCCATTGGTGTAATGGTTAGGCGTCTCAATACTTTGTACATCTAGTGTAGCTAGAGAATGTTAGTTTCAGTCATCTGCACAGCAAACTGGCCTAATTGTTCATTTGTTCTTGTCTTTATTTGTCTTTTTTCTGTACCACTGTCCACCCTTTCAACTTCTATCATCTGCTCAACCACTTTTTTTTTCTGGAGGGGTCCTGGATTAGAAAAACTACTTTAATACATAATGTGTGAATCTTAAATTTGCCATTTATTGATTAAGAAGCTAATAGTGTTTTAGGTTATATTTAACAGATACTACAGCATATACAGCTTGCTTGAATTTCTGCGGGCCCCTTTCCAGCTTTAGGCTCATAAAATCGATTTTTGCTCTGACAGCTCTGTGCATCATGTTGTCAACTAGACATCCAAAACATTTGAGGACACCTTCTCATCCATCGATGGTTTGAGAACAAGAGGTTTTTATACAGTATTTGCCCCCCTTTTGCTACAGTAATGGCATACTGGGGAGGCTTTACATGAAATATTGCAAACATTGTTGTGAGGATTTGATTGCATTCGTCCACTACAGCATTAGTGAGGTCAGGTGCTGATGCTGGGTGATTAGATCTGGACCACAGCTCATACCAGAGAAACTGGAGGGAGCTTCATCACTCTAGAGAATGCAGTTCCACTGCTCCACAGCCCAGTGCTGGAGGGATTTATGCGATGCATTGGTCATAGTGACCTTAGACTCGTGCTCTGGAGCATCCCATTCTATTAGAACTGCTTTTTTCTAAGATGATCATAAGTTGTGTGAGTTGAATGTCTGTGTCAGCAAAATGTGCAATGAAAAATAAGAGATAAGATAACCCTTTATTAGTCCCACAGGTGGGATATTTGCATTGTTACAGCAGTGAAATGGACAGAGCAAGGGTAAGAAAGTAGAAGCAGCAAAACTAATAAAATAAAAGCTACACACAACAGTATTAAAATTAAAAGGACACTATACAAATACAAAAACAGAAATATATAAGTTTGTGCATATGTAAATATATATGTATATACACATACATATATGCACACACATATACATACATATACACACACACATACATACCCATACATATATAGACACACATATATACATACATAACTTATATTCATACATATATACACACACATAAACACATACATACACATACACATATACATAGATATATACACACACGCATATATACATACATATATATACACACATATACACACATACATACATATATACACACACACATATATACACACATGCATACATATATACACACCCCCATATATACATACAGAAATACATGTGAATACTGTGAATATATATACATGTACACTGAAGTTTCCTGAGTTGCTCCGTAGCAGCATACATTGACAGCAACAGTAATAATGCCAGAAAAATGTACATTGCACATATGTGTTTACCTGAAAGATTGCCCACAAGAGAAATACTGCACTCAACAATTTCAGTTATCAGTCCTTGTTTGGATGTGTGTGTTTGTGTGTGTGTTCAGCGGCGAGGTCTGACAGTGGCAGGAAGGGAAGACCTGCGGAATCTCTCCCTCCCACGCTGTAGGTGTAGCAGCCTTGGTGTGGGAAGGAGATCATAACTAATCGCTAATTTCTCCCATTAGAAGTCGTGTCTGGATACTTGTGGACATATAACGATGTACAGTGACACTGCCCAAACATACACGAATTAATAAACCTGTGCACTGTAGTACGTGTAGAGGAACAATGAAAAAAGACCTTTTGTGTCATTTGATTTTGTAAAACACATGGTGCCCATACAGGTGCATTCAAACCTGACATGAACACAAAATACACACACACACACACACACACACACACAACTGCCTTTCATGCCGTCTCCATCTCTTATCAAAATGTGGTATTTTACAGGATTCACATTTACAAAAGGGAGAGATGATTTTTTAAGGTCAGAGTGACATGGCGGCTGAATGAATGACATTTAGAATACGTTTTCCCATTTTTCTCCATTTGCTTTGAACAGACTTCTGCTAGGCTGCTCTCAGGCAAAACAAATCTGTGAGATGAATAGGTGCACCTGCCGGGCTGGCGGCTCTCTTTTGCTCCACCAGCTTTCACATGATTACATAGCAGCTGCCAGAGAGACGCATTCACTTGCACTCACCTTGAGATATACACAAACACGCTGCACGACCAGCACACACCGCACACGGCACACATGTACACAGTATACACAGGTACCATATGCCTACACACACACACATATATATGTGGAGCATAAAAACATAAACATAATACTCATTCATTTACACACCTAGAGGAACAATAGAGATCTCTCTCTCTCTCTATCTCTCTCTCTCTCTCAATCACACGCACACACAGTGTATTAAGTATCAAAAATCTTTAAAACCATGAAAATATTTATTTCCTTTCTTTTGGTAGGTTCAGTCTTTTTACGTTTATTCCTTATGAGAATTACAGAGCATTGAACAAAATCTATTTCAGGCGATTATGAAACTGTGCCAACCAAGTGTAAATGTAAGTGTTTTCTGTTGTGAATGTTTGTTCTGTGTGAAAAGATTAAGACATACTGGAAATCTTGTGCAACAACAAAAGTTGCACCTTTTTTTTGTGTGTGTTTAATGTTACATGTGTGCACCTGGGGTCTGAGAGTAATGTAATTTAAATTCTCTGTATGTCTGGTATGTATGGCACTTTGAAAAGTGTGCTATTAACATGTCTAAAATAGTGCTTATAAAGAGAAAAACAGAAAAGCAGTACTTATAGGAGGAATAGTACTCCCATTGATTTGGCCTTTTTTTATCTATTATATATATATATATATTATTTATATCTATCTCTCTATCGATATATATACATATACATATATATATGACTGAATGAAACAAATATATACAGTTAAGATAGAATATATTTTAATAAATGATATAGACTACAATAGATTAGCTGAAGCACCACGTAAATGAAAACTTTGAAGAACTCTCCTCAAAACTAAAGAACACTCTCAGTACGGCCCAGTTGCCTGAATTAATCTGGTGCCTAATTATCTGATAGCACTCCTAATTACTTTGTGAGATGGCAAGCTCCTCTAAAGTGACTGAAACCCTGTGACAGCAGGATGAAGGCCAAACTCCCTCTCAGACACTCCAAGAGGAGCTGGTCGTTCCATGTCTGCGGTTTCTAGAATAATTCAACTTTACAATGACACTAATTCATTCAGGTCACCCAAAACTGCTATTCGCTCATGTAAGACAAAAGCACGAGAGGACAGGATAATACGGAGACTCTCAGTGGAGAACCTGTTCAACTCTGCAGTTGGAACTGCTTGCCACTGAACAGGATAAGTGGTGTTTCACCATTTAGTGTCAGACAATAATTTGGACTGAAAGCCCACTCTTGCACTCACTGTAGTGATCAGAGCATATTTTACACTATAAAAGTATTAAGGCACACCACTTAATTACTGAATTCAGCTGGACTCTTCCCTTCAACTTTGTGAGCACAGTTTGCGGAAGAACCTTTTCTATTCCAGCATGACTGTGCCCCAGTGCTCAAAGCGAGCTCCATAAAGACATGGCTGGAGGAGTTCGGTATAGAAGAACTTGACTAGTCCACACAGAGCCCTCACCTCAAACCCTTCCAGCACCTTTGGGATGAGCTGGAACAAAGATTGTGATCCAGACCTTCCCGTCCAACAAGAGTCTGATCTCATAAATGCTCTACAGAATGAATGGGCACAAATTCCCATAGAACCTCCAAAAGCTTTTGGAAAGCCTTCCAAGAAGAGTGGATGCTGTTATAGCTGCAAAAGAGGACAACACCATATTAAAGTCTATGGATTTGAATACAATGTCATTTAAATCCCTGTTGGTGCAGTGGTCAAGCGTCCCAATATATTTGGGTATTTGTGTCTTGGGTCAGGTGTTTGGCATCAAACTGAGGAAAGACTGAACCCAAAGTGGGTAAAGAAGTTCAATTTGGAAGAGGAAGCATCATGGTTTTACAGATGTTTCCAGCAGAAGGAGTTGGACCTTGGACAAAGCTACATGGCAGAAAGACTGCAGATGTTCGTCAGAACCTCCTTCAGCAACATGTGATTCCTTCCCTGCAAACATCTCCCAATCAGCTGCAATGTTCATGCAAGACTGTGCCGTCTGTCACACTGCAAAACACTGACAACATTGAAATAATGAAACGGCCAGCCTGGCATCTAGTCCTATGTATCTCTCTATGTATCTGTACAGTACATAGCAGAGATGACAATAAAGTTGACTTTGACTTAGGAATCTCTGGAAAATCCTCAGCAACAAAGTTATGGCTAAGAAGCCCACAGGAGTTACTGAAATATGGAAGGAGATTAGAAGAAGAGTCCACCCAGATCAAACCACAGCAGAAGCCAGTGATATACTCATTAAAATCGAGGGTAACTACACATTCTTCTAATTACTGAATGCTGTAAGACTCTGCTGTAATTGTTTCTGCTACAGTGGTTACTGTTCTCTACTTTGGATCACAAAGTACAAAGCAAAGTTTTTTTTTTTTTAAGTGCCTGTATTATTTTGTAGCACATACCAGTAGAACAATGATATACCCATAGCTAATATTGCTTCAGATTTTGAACAATGAAGAAATCAAGCATTCATATGTTGTTCTTTTGATCTTCACTGTGTATATACTGTATATACATACCCCCCACCACACGCACTGCTGATTTTACAGAAAGTAAACTCAAAAACATGCTATCATTATAATAACATGATCACTTTCAGCCAACTCACCACCTCCCAGAATTATGTACCACCCTCCCATCTTACAGTGCCAGCAGGCTACAAATTCGTTGTTAGTCTGAATGGGATTTTTGCCAAAAGTCTGTAAAGCTTGTCCAACCTCATAACAGTTACTTTGAAAGAAAGCATTTGTGGGTAGATTTACCTCTCCTGTCTGTATCCCGTATCATATACACATGATTTGAACCTTAGGAACTCGCAGCGTGGCATCGGATTGAAAATGAAGCCTTATGAATATAATAACTTTGGAAAGGAAATGAGCAGTGACACACCTGCTCCCGGACGTGTTCTGAACTGTTGGGTTTCTCCGCTGTACAGAAAGAGAAGACGTATAGTCGACAGCGGCAGAGTGGGAGCGAAGCAGAGAGACTGCGAAAAAGTATTTCATAGCTAATTTAACAGCTTAACGGTTATTAAGGCTGAGACTAAAGGGCAGGACAAAGAAAATTACCACACCTCAGCAAATCCCTTCCATCAAACAAAACACAATTTCCCAATGAGCCTCCCCTCAAAGTATTTATCCAGTGGAGTAAGATGATAAAATGGCCTCATCTAGTACACCAAGCTGCTCTAATAGTTTCCAGCAGAATCTGCGACTCTCCCAGCGTGGACCCGGCAGGGAGCAGGAGTGGGTTTTTCGATTTTTTTAAAGAGATAACGGGATAGATATGATCCCACGCGTCAAAGTCCATCATTTCAGTGGTGTGGTTCAGTCAAAGCACATTCTCACTGCATGTCTCTCTGACCACAATTACAGCTGGCAGTCTGAGTCCTCGAGCCCACAGGAGGCCATCAATCCAGTCATTAACGCATCCACGTCTCGTTCTGGAGGCGAGATAATTGGCATTTTATGCTTGCATATTAATTAGCTGATAATGAGTTAATAAAGCACGCTTTCTCGGCAGGAGAGGCCACTCTAATCAATACCCAAACGCTGCGGAAAAATCGAGCTTTCCTTTCATCTTGTATCTGAAATTAAAAAGCTATTTACCGTGACGTGCTGCCCTCCCCTTCCCCCTTCCCCCTTCCCTCATCTCTCTTCCGTCTTCTCTCTTCCCTGCCAGAGTGCTTTCCATTCATCTTCTCAAACACGTTATTCAATCACAGCTTCCATTTGTGTAATGGTGATCTTTTCTCTCTCTGTGGTAATTTCCCACTGTCTGTCTGATGGGGCTGTGCGGGATGGCCGCTCCTCTCAAGCTCCATCCCAATCTGTGCTAATAAAATCCAAAACATGCATTTCGATCACATTTAATGTTCTTAGCAAATGAGGCAGTGCAGCAGGGAACACGTGGCACTGCAGCGGCGCAACGCTGCCTCCCAGCAGTGAAGAGTGTGTGGTGCGCCTCAACAGAAGCACAGGCAAAGGGAGACACCTGGTGTACCACAGAGGTACTATAGGTTAAAGAAATGCCTCTTAATAAATACACTGTGTGGACAAAAGTGTTGGGACACACCTATTTTTCAGGTTTTGGACTAGGCCCCTTACTTCCAGTGAAGGTCTTAAGGCTTCAGCATTCCAAGACGTTTTGGACAACGCCATTACATTTACCAGACGCTTTTATCCAAAGTGACTTCCGTTCCCTAAATACAGGGGATAGTCTCCCTGGAGCAACTTAGGATTAAGGGTCTTGCTCAGGGACCCAGTGGTGGTATGCTGAAGGTAGGATTCGAACCCATGACCTCTTGGGCTGGAGGCAAGTATCCTACCCACTGAGCTACCTCCACCCAACTTTGTTTACCTCCTTCCAAATTTGTGGACATAGTTGGGGAAGAAGCTTTTCTAGTCCAGCATGACTGTGTCCCAGTGCACAAAGCAAGCTCTATAAAGACATGGCTGGCTGAGTCTGGTGTGGAAAAACTTAACTGGACCTCAACCCCATCCAACCTCAACCCCGTCCAACACATTTGGGATGAACAGTCTTCTCGTCCAACATCAGTGCCAGATCTCATAAAACGTAAAAGTAACGTAAATGTAACGTAAATGTAAACGTAAATGTAAACGTAAACGTAAATGCTCAACAGAATGAACGGGCACAAAATCCCACAGAAATTATAAAGCCTTCCAAGAAGAGAGGAATCTGTTATAGCTGCAGAAGCGGGATATTATCATATTAAAGTGTATGAAAAAAATAAAAATGTATTTGAATGCAATGGCATGCAATGATTAATGGTACGGTGTCCCAATACTTTTGCCTATATAGTGTACTACTGCTACTACTACTAATAATAAATCATACTAAATAAGATGATTTAAACATTTATTATTCCAATTTGAATAGTACCCGTTTCCATTACACATGCGTATCCATTGTCTTGAAAAACAGAACAAAATTTTGTTACAGAACTAAAATTCATAATTTAGTATATACATTAAACCCAGCAGTAGCTTTGCAAACCTTAGTGCCTCTCATTTTTTGGGCAAATCTGCTTTTTTAGCTAATTAGGCATGTATGGGGTGTTTTTTTTTTTTTTTTATGGCAACAGTTGGGTTCAGAAGTGAAAGGTAGTAGCATATCAGAGTAGGAGTGCAGATCCAGGATCATCTACAGGTGTGAAGCACAAGATGGAGGCTGTAACCAACAGATGAAAATCACATCAGTCTACAACAAACATAACTTTTTAAAATAGTACAAAACGTGTAGCACAGAAACATCATTAAAACATAATCAAAGAATAATAAGAAGTGAGTGTCTGGAGCATCCCAAAGGTCATGCAAAATAAAATTGATATTTCATTTGAGCATCTAGTTTCACTCACACTTATTCACCTTTAAGAAACAATGATTTAATGAGCAATCGTTTCAATAATCTCAGGTTATGCCAACAATGACTAGGAAACTTTTTACCTTTTGCATCTACAAGGTGTGCAGGTGGATGGATGGACTCATCAGTCTCCTTCCTGTCCTCCATTGTCTTGATCTTCATCTGTGGTTGATTTTGAGTCTCCATCATCCATCCCATTTGAACACGCTGAATCTGGCCTGTCCTTAGGCTTCTTTTTACCATCCTCAACCTCTACGTCTCTGCTTGAGCTGCACCCCATAGCTACGACTCAAGAGGCCCTGGGCTATACTGAGTAGAGTTTAAATTCTGCCAACAAGCTTCTCAGGCTCTACGTGACAACAGAAGCGTCTTTGAAACTCAGCTGATACTGTCTGAAGGTCTATGAGGTCTAAGAGGTTTGGGCGGTGTTGTCCCAGCACTGTTGTGGAAGCAGAAATGATGATTCCTATGACGACCGTCAGGACGTTCCCTTCTCCGCGGTGTAGGTGCTGTGTCTGGGTGAGCTCAGTTTACAAGGCTTTGTTGACATGGATGACCACAACCTTATTGTCATTCACTTGCTAAGCAACACTGGTTGAGATTTAACCTTAAGGCTAGTCACGGCATAATGACTGAGCAACAAGGGCTAACTGTCAATCATTATGTGTTAATGGCAACAAAAGCTACAAGTAAATTCACCACAAGGGCCTGACTGACCTTTAGTTTCTACATTTTTTTACAGAGTGAGGTTTTTGAAAACATCTCTGCTGCTAGTTGGTGTTAAAATGTGGTCCGACAAAGAAAGATGTTGGGCCACCAAGTCTCTGGGGCGGTCAAGAAGGGATCTGATGCCATTCTTCCAAAAGAATGAAAGCAGTTTCTTTATTGGATTCTGATATTCCCTCACAGGGGCAGAATCCGAAGAATATAAAATATAGTACAAGTTAAATTAAAGTCAAAATAAACTCTCTAGCAATACTCAGAAATGCTTAGTACTAAATAAACGATGTGTTCACCCTTAGAACTCAAATGAACAAAATTTCAGTAAATATAAACGGTGTAAAGTCTAAAACTGTCGTTTGTTCTCCTACACACTCACTCTTTCTCCTGGCACACCGCTCCTAAAATAAAAGAAATTTGTTCATTTTTGTTCTGTATGAGCATTTTAAAACCCCAATAATTATTATAGTTATTATAATTACATGCTTTTAAATTACAATAACTTTGGTACTATGTGAACCCCAAACAAATCTGAGCATTGTGTCTGACACCTCAAACACCAACATGGACCAAAGGAACTTCCATGCCACTTGCGTTCTAAAGGACAAGCACAAAATGCACATTTCCAGTCAGAGAGGTGGAATAAATATTATAGGTTGATAGATTGCAATTCTACTATTATATCCTACTATAATATATTCTACTATAATATATTGCTTTGCTCATGTTGGCACTCGTCAGTCACCTGAGAAATAGCTTTTTTTGTTCGTTTTTCCTTTTATATCACATTCATTCACAATCACCTTGAATGTGTGTATGTGCATGATTTCCAGCCATGTTTGGTGGTGATTTTTTCCCCATAAGTCTCGATGTAGATGTCACTTTGGTCAGTGTTCCTCCTGAAGTCCATGGCCCCAGTAATTAACTCTCTTTCAAAGCCACTTAGATCGTTTCCTCTTGATTCAAAATTGAGGTCAACTGGGTCTGCTCAGCATTTTTAAACATGACAGCATGCTAATTGTTTAATTGTATCACAGTACAGTATCAGATGCTTCCACCCAGTACATCACACAGTACGCCTATTCAAACATTTCCGAAAATGTTCATAAGGTCACACAGAGGATGGGTAAAGTAATATATAGATATATAGACTGATTGAGAGAAGCTGATGAAGCAGTGCTGAAATAGTTTATGCAGTGTTGGAAAGTGCTTCAGACTATTAACTGTTTTCCAATTACACGTTTCTACAAAACCTCCTGGTGGGCTCATTTATTACAGACTCTCACAGGAGCACTATCTAGTGTCTGACTGAAGCAGAAGATAATATTAAGTCCAAATACTCCTCACTATGAATTGCCTGGTGCTCAGTTCTCCATGCTGAAGAGGAGAGAACCCCAGCCTCACCTACACAGGACAGACTTGCCATTTAGTTATATATATCTCAAGTGTTTCCATTGTCTAGAATATTCAGCCTTTACTATTCATAATTTTAGTCAAGTGTGACCCCTGACAAGTTTTACCCAATTGGCTGACGACTTTGAGAAAGCAGGTGTTCTGAAATATCTGCACGTTTGAAGCTGGATTGTGACAATAAAGAAGAAAACACATTCCGTTTCTGTACCATATTTGAGGTAAGCTGTGAGAAGAATGAGAGTGCTTCTCTATTTAATTCACTTTTGACACATTCTCAACCTCCAAAGCTTGAAGACCTCAAGAGGGCATGGAACAAGTTCCACTCCATTTTTCATTTTAGTTTATTTATACCGGAACAGTCACTGTCCTGAACAACCTTGACAGAAATCCATGTCCTAACCCCTAGTGGGGGCAACATGAAGAAATGCCTAAGAGCCTTGGGAGGAATATGGAAAGGAACCAAGACTCCAAAGGTGAACCAGTTTTCTTCTGGATGACACCAGACAGTGGCATGAGAATAGGAAATGTATGAGAATTACAAGTGAGACTAACAGAAAGATTCAGAATAAAGATCCCTCAGAAAAGGCAAAGGGGCATTTAGCAGACACCCTTATCCAGAGTGACTTACTGTCATTAGTCACAGGGACAGTCTTACAGTCATTAGTTACAGGGACAGTCTTACAGTCAATAGTTACAGGGACAGTCTTACAGTCATTAGTTACAGAGACAGTCTTACAGTCATTAGT
>JBBPDH010000037.1:13767023-13781014 GCA_037974565.1 Clupeocharax schoutedeni
ATTAATCGGTTATCGGCAAGTACAGACCAACCTAGCTATCGGTATCGGTAAAATTCAATATCGGTCGACCTCTAGTTTGAAGCACTTTATACCATGTCAATTATTACACATAATAGTGACATAAGCATGTCACTATTAAGACCTAAACATAGCAAAACAAAACAGCTTTGCCACTGTGCTACAATATGTGCTCAAATATATATCAATTCCCAAACTATCGGTTGGCTGACTAGTCATTATACATTTAATATGGCTTTGTGTGGTCTTTAGGCATCATCTTACAAAGAAACTGCCTCCCAATCTGATATTGAGCATCAAGTCCTTGATGTTGACCATCACACAAAGTATAATCTGGACCTGATGTGTTTTATTTTTAGTCTACCTTGTCATTTATTGTACATTTAATATTGACTGGTGACCAGACACTATATGGACAAATGTATTGATACACTTCTTAAATACTGAATTCAGGTGAAGGACAGTCTTAATTCTTCAGCAGACCAAGACAGTTTGGACAACACCATGCTCCCAACTTAGACAACACAGTTTGGGGAAGAACCTTTTCTATTCCAACATGACTGTTCTATAAAGACATGGTTGGATGAGTTTGGTGTGAACTTGATTGGCCGCACAGAGTCCTGACCTCAACCCCATTCAACACATTTGGGATGAACTGGAATGGAGATTGTGATCCAGACATTCTTGTCGAACATCAGCGTCGGACTTCATTAATGCTCTACAGAATAAATGGGCACAAATTCCCAAAGAAACTCAAATCTTGCGGAAAGCCATCCAGGAAGAGTGGAAGCTGTTATAACTCCAAAGGGGGGACCAACTCCATATAAAAGTCTATGGATTTGAATGTAAAGTCATTTCAAGTCCCGATTGGTGTAATGGTCAGACATCCCAATACTTATAGTTACATAATACTTATAGTCCATATAGTTTGCTTCAATAAAATACATGTTTACTGTGGTATACAATCAGATAGCTATATTGTAATATTGTATTTTAAACCCCTGGGCCGCCGGCTGCACAGGAAATAAACTGTGGATGTTTCCCGTGTTCTGTTGTTGGCATGTTGTTATGAAAATGCTGTTAATAAAGCTGTGAGTACACATTGTATTTACGTTTATTATTGTATTTTAAAGAGACCCCCATTATTATGTTTTTAATATATGCCCATTTTATGCATATCATTTCTTTGTATAATATACATATATTTATCTGCCGCTCCTTAAAGGCCGGGCCGTGAATATAGTTTCTGATATTAAACCGATCCGTGATGAAATAAATGTTGGGGACCACTGTTTTAAAGCATTGTGAAAATGCTATGATTTTATATCACCGACATGCAAAAGCAGGCTGTTCTATTCTCTCAAAATGTAATGTGCCATTTTTGCATTATGGGTTAAAACCAGACGTGGTGCAGCCAGTAAAGCAGAAACGCTCTGTGATAGTTTCATTTTCAAATGGTTGCCGCTCATGATTTAAAAAAAACTTCAAGTGTATTTAGCATGGCCTTGGTGGCATGACGCTTGAGATTACTGCCAGAAATAACACTCGATACCAGTCACAGCTCATCTTAAAATGGGCATGCAGCAAAACAGCAGAAACATTGGAGTTGAGAATGATTTAAAAAAAAATTTCACTCCAACACTGTGGACATCCGGACTGCTTTTGTACCTTCTGAAAACATGCCTCACTGCTCCAGTTTGGATAATGTTTAGGTCTCCTCTACCATAAAACAGAGCAAAATAAATGAAGGACTGGAACTGGACTAGGCCCATTTTGGCCATAATCTAAACAATTAAAGCATACTAGAATTGGTCATCCCTAAATAAAAGAAAAGACAATTTTAAGATTTTAAGACACGGCCACTCACCGTCTCTGGATGAGGTAGTCTTCCAAGATGTCGAGGCAGCGAACCATCTGGGAGAAAATGAGAACTTTGTGTCCACCAGCCTTCATTTTGGGCAGCAGCTTGTCGATGAGAACCAGTTTCCCAGCAGACTGCACCATGGCCTGCAGGTGAAAGTCTAGGGACGAGGGGCTGCACACTTCCCGAAAGTCTTCCAGGATTTTCTCTTCTGCCCCTGAAAATTATAGAGAGACAAGATTAGGTGATGTGTAATTTTTTCTTGTTGTCATGAATGAAAACGTGCTTTAATATGATGTATTAATGTCAATTTTCACCATTTTTTCTCTCATCACAAATGTAGTCATTGAGACAATCAGAAATTTTCAGTTTTACATTGGAGCTCATGTATCCAACAAGCAATAGAAGCTTATGTTATGCCAAAATCTTGCTTAGACTTTGTTGTCTTGCTTAGACTTGCTTAAGTGGGTTTTAAAACTATAGAACATGCTGTTATTTCTAATAATAAGATACAAATCTGGCTTCAAAATGTTTTTCAAGTTGTGCATTTTTATCCAAAACATACTTAACAAGACAAGTGTGTGTACAATCAACTACTTTTGAGCTATGAGGATATTTGGGCAAATGTTTAGTTAAATTATTCATTCCATTAATTATTCAAATTAAATATTCAATTATGAATAATTCATTTTAATCAGTATTTTCAGCATGTTCACGTATGTTACCTTTGATGAGGTAGGGGTGATTGCAACATTTCCTCAACTCCATCATGGTGTTGACCAGGTTGGGAACGTTGGCTTGGCCAGCTCCTTTGGCCAAGAAGGAGAAGTTCTTCTCCAAGATGGCACGATAGTATTTCTTCTGAATGTTGGTGAGCTCCACCTCGATGATGGTCTCTTCTTTAGGAGCCAGTTTCTTCTCAACATCCTCCTTCAGCCGGCGAAGCATCATTGGTTTGAGAATGGCCTGTAGCTTTTGGACCTACACACACACAGACACACTCAGCATTGAACTTTGCAATACAATTAAACCTTTGAATACTAGAAATTGTATTCAACTATTAACTGAAATACTATTTAGCAACAACAAAAAATATCTGGCAACTGTAATGAAAGCAATAATTATATGTTTATAAATGTGTATAAAAAGTTATAATAATTACTGTAAACACAAATAAGGGTGCTTAAGGTTTAATGTAATATTAATCCTTAAGTATTAAAACAAAGTAGAAGTGTTTTATCTACTTATCAGATTTTTAAAATTTGCAAACACAAGCATACTATATACTATCCCACTTCAAAAAACAAAAAACCCCAGATGCACAAATGAACCTCACAGTAATATACATACATGTACACCCAATCACACCTAAACAAGCTGTCACAAACACACACCTGCTCCTCAGTCTTCAAATCTCCAAACTCCTGCATGAATGTGTTTTCTGAAGGAAAACGTGACGGCTCCAGGAAATGCAGCAAACTGAACAACTCCTCCACAGTGTTCTGCAGCGGGGTGCCAGTCAACAACACTTTATGCTCCTAAAAATCAGAATGCAGCATGTCAGCAGTGGGGAACAACCAGAAACGAGGAGCTTCTGCTAAAAGACAGCACAAAACTAGCTCTAAATAAAAGGAACACACGTATTTGTGTGTGTTATGTACCAGGTTCATTAGCTTGAAGCCCTCCAGCAGCTTGCAGTTTTTGTTTTTGAGGCGATGAGCTTCGTCGATGATCACACAGCGCCACTCAATGGCGTTGAGTTCCGGACAGCCTCCAAGAATCATCTCAAACGTGGTGATGACTGCCTGAAAGCGGTATGTCCCTCTCAAAATGCGACCCTGGTTGCAAGAGAAAAGTAATGAAGTTATTTTGGAGATTTAACCTACAGCCTTAGTGCTGTTATATTCATAACGCAATCAAACTTTTTTTCTTTGCAGACTCTGTCGATTTAACTGCTGCAGCCATACTTTGCGTTAAGGCACACCAGGGTTTAGCTAAGAAAAAGGCATTAAGGGAGACCAAATAAAATGCTTGCTTCTGACATTTTAAATGATATGTCTATGCCTTCATTTTAAAGCTTGTGATTGTATGTGTAAGCATTTTGTTGCCATCAAGGCAAAGCCTCAGGCAATGAGCTGACAACGCCATTCATATCCTCCAATGCATGCGCTTGAATCATTTCTTCACTATTCTGCAAATCTCACCTGTCAAACAACCAGCACCTAGCACTGTTTTTATCCCCTAAGAGAGGACTCACGGTCGCTCTGTTAATGATGATAAACATGCTCCAATGCAGTCTTCATCAGAGTAGTCCACACTGAATAGTATACATGCAGAATTTCACAATGAGCAGAATGTGTGCTTGGTACAGCGTAGGGCTGATTCAATTAACCCGCTAATCTAACTGTTAAATATGAGGTGTAACACGAATGCTTTTGTTTTAAACGTTCGTGCATCATTAATGTGCTAATGCGGCATCCCCGCTTTACATATACTGCATTGCAGCAGGTTATTACTAAAAAAACTCCCACACTATGGACATTCTGGTTATCTTGGCCTGTGGCCCATAAACAATGCCCAGAGTAGAGCACATCATCACACAGTGGTGCTGACCACAATATTCTTTTACGACTCTTAAAACAGGACAAAGACTTAAAAATGTATTTCTCTGCTTTGGCTTTTCAACCTCTGAGATAATTTCATTTCTGACTGATATAACTTAATAATTCAAAACATTTGAGGTCCATTATGACAAAGAGCTCGAAAGTTAAATGTAGCGATCGGAAATATTTCTGCTGGCTGCCATACATGAATTTAAATGTGTAGATCAATTAAAAAATTTATTTTTCTAAAGAGGCGGGTGTGTCCATATTCTATCTCACCTGAGCGTCCCTGAAGTACATCTCATACTGCTGCAGCATCTGCCGACTGAGCACGCTGCCGTGGTAGACAATGATGTTGAGGTGTGTCCATGTGCGGAACTCCCGCTCCCAATTGGCGATGGTGGAGAGCGGGGCGATGATGAGGAAGGGTCCCTTAATCCCTGTGCGGTGGATCTCCTGCAGAAACGTAATAGACTGGATGGTTTTCCCCAACCCCATCTCGTCAGCCAAGATACAGTTACGTCTGCAGAGAGAGAAACTGTGTCATTACATCATTCGGCAGCAAAACAAAGGAACTGTACATCATCTCTGACAACATGCAGCTTCATTAGCTGTGACCCAAAGCCTGCAGTCTGAATAGTAAACTTGATTTACCCTCAAAGCCAAAGAAATCATGAGAATTGAACAGTAAAACTATACCTATGTATGCTATTTTTGAACGGATTCACTGAATTTGTTTCAAGAAAACACATTTGACAGCTTTACTGAGAAATAATTTTTGCAAAAATCAGCATGGGTGTGTGCGTCTGTGCCTAATCTGCAGCGAGACGTGTGTGTGTCTATGTGAAATGAGTGTGTGTTTGTACTTGTGTGCGCGTGTGTGTGTGCGCGCGTGCGAGAATGTGTGTGTGTATAAGAGAGAGAGAGAGAGAGAGAGAGAGAGAGAGAGAGAGACCGGCATGTGGGCTCAGACATGCCGTCAGCTGCACGGCCCACTGGCTCCTCTTCCGCACTACTTAACAATCTGGCGCCCGTATCCACATCTATCCCCCTTGTGTGAAAAACCTCTCCCTCTCCCTGCCCTGACACACACACACACACACACACAGATTCTGTCTTTCTCACGGTCACACTTTAACACATACAGGTTCTCTTATTTTTCATCCCTCTCAGATGTGCACACAAACACACTGGACTGTGCCCTCACACTGAATGCTTACCAAAAAGACTAAATCTACACCAAGTTTGTCACAAACATCAAAATAATCCAGGCTGTGGAGCAGAAAATAAGATTTACCAAGGGTTGGGAAACAATTCGACTTCACCAAATTTGCTGCTTAGAATTCAAGCACGTTCAGGATGCACGAGCACGGAGTTTCTGCCTAAATGAAGACTAGGAATGAAAATGTCCATCTTATTACCACCAACTAATTGTTTTTAAACCTTTATGTCTGCCTCTAAAAGGGTTTTTTGATTACATCACCAAATAATAGAAGATGTGGGGATTAACCATTAAACCACATTTTCACTTACATTTACGGCATTTATCAGACGCTTTTATCCAAAGCGACTTCCATTCCCTAACTACAGGGGGCAGTCTCTCTGGAACAACTTGCTCAGAGACCAAGTGGTGGTGTGCTGAAGGTAGGATTCGAACCCATGACCTCTTGCGCCAGAGGCAAGTATCCTACCACTAGGCCACCACCACCACCCTCCACTCTCACCTCCATTCTCACATGATCATTAAATAAAATTCTGGCTCAGAGAGAATCACTAATGTAGGTTTTTATTTGGAAATACATAAAAATATGGAGGTACATTTGTTTCCATTTTTGATTCTTGAAAAATGAAAGAAAGTAAGAGTCTGCTAACCTGTTGTACCAGTTGAAGAGCAGCCAGTTGACCCCCTCCAGCTGGTAATCCCTGAGACTGTTATTATTACGATACTCCCTTGAATGCTCAAGCTTCTTCCAGTGACTTGCAGGGGGGCGCTCCTGTGGACAGAAGAGAGAGAAAAAGAGAGCAAGAAGTGAGGGAGGTGGAGAGAGGAGTCGAATCAAGCTCTGGTTCTGATGAAATTCTGTGAACAGTTATGCATACATAAGCTACTATTGCAGAAAATATTGAAGATATCTGATTTAGAGTAAATGCAGAGGAAGTTAAAGTTCTCACCGTTTTCCTGGAGTCTGGTTTCGCTGCCTGCAGCTGCTCAAACTCCTCAATCTTAGTCTGATCCACATCTTCCTTTAATTCCCATGTACTATCCTCATACGGCAACGAACACCACTTCACCAGGTAATACACAACCGGCTGTAACACAAGCACATGCACACAATAAACATTTCTGACCAAAAAAGTCAGGAAACACAACAATGCAAAAGAATTCTTCCCGCTGTCTGAAAAGACTGTATTCCAAAAAACACATCTTTTGTCAGAGGCAAAAAAATCCAACAAATTCATGTTCTTGAGTGCCTAAGCGATTCAAAGCATGTGCTGGCTCAGCACAGATAAAACTACCACCCTGCTGAATTGTGTGTCCACATGAATAGCAACTAGGAAAAACACAAGTTCACTTCATGCCAGAGCCCTGAAGGAATAAAAGGCTATTCTGAGGCAGCGGAGAAGGAAGATGTTGATATTGCAAGGCAATTGTTTCGGGAAAAAAGGTTCAGGATTGGGCCTTCTGAACTCATGAACTCAATAATTAGGCCTGCTCAGGGACAAGGGGAATTCCTCAAATGTTTCAAATCGTGAAGATGTACACAAAGTCATTCTGTGCAATGTCATGTTCCAGAGAAACAGAGTCAGAATTATTCACAGCAGTGGTGATAGGAACCTGATGTCTCAAGTTTTTAAAGTCCACACGAAGTCAATACATGAGATGGTTAGTAATATGTCGCCCAACGCTTGAGACACTGATCGTGGATAGTTTGATAGTTTGGCCTAGAACATGGAAGCCACTGTAAAACAAAACAGTACCCAAAGAAAATATTTTTACTCTATTTGCCTCTATCAAAACAACAGAAATGTAGAAAACACATATAGTTTCAGACACGGTCATATAATAAATATAATATGGGTATATCTGCAATGTACACACCCCGATTTCGCCATTTTAACCAGCCTGAATGAAAAAACATTGCAGTTTGATTACATTAAGTGAAACTGAGAGGCACAGAAATAAAAAAGATCACAATTGTGCATCACTACTTTTGACACAGAAAACCATTAGTGCAGAATTCAATGTACTACTCTACTGTATATAAAGGTGCATCCAGGCATCAATGATTGATCACTTTTATTGTAACTTTCTGTTTGTTTCAGTATAAAAAACAAACAAACAAAAAACACATTACCTCGCCAGTATCCTTGTCCTCACAGTAGGAGACCTCCAGGACTCTATCCACTTCCACATAGTCAGGATTAAAGGGATCCTCCTCCATCTGTAATGAAAACGTTCAGAAATGCACAATTTTAATTATATTAGTGAATTACTACAATAAATGCGAAACAATGTAACCTAACTAAGATTTGCTAAACCACAAAAATAGCTGGACACACACACACGCTTACATCAGCAAAGAAGTGTGCTCTTTGAGCCTGTTTGATCTTGAAGCGTTTGATTTTCTGCTGGATCCTCTTGTCCTTCTCCAAATGCTTCTCTGTAGCCCACTCACAGTGCAGATAAGAGCTACACACACACACAGTTATAGACGAACAATGAAAAAGTGATTTGCATTCTCCTGCGTAAACACGCCCACTCACAGTCAACAGCTTTCTAATCTTGACTTATTCATTAGCCTTATGAGAGGTTTTTCCTTGTATGCCTTAATCTATGCAGCTCAAACAACATTAACATCATAAACTAACAGGCTGAATTTGTTTTAATTAGGAATCGCTCTGTGGGCTCCAGAACGTCCAAACAAGTATCTGAGATATAATAAGCCAGGATGTCTTCCACAGATGTTTCTCCTTAACATAATTTTGCTGGAGCACCAAAGAGAAACAAAACTGAACTACCACTGAATATACATTCACACAGTTCACTTACTAGTTTTTGTATTTCACAAAAAACTCATCTACTTCGACCATGACCCCAGGAGACACCTGTAGAGCACAACATTGGATGATATTACATTCATTCATATTTACCCAGACAGTTCATTCTCTGTAGTTCTCTACATTCTGAAGCACTGCCCTAGCAAAAAAAAGAAAGTGTGCATAGCTACAAACATACAAAACACAGACATACAAAAGGCTCTAGGTGAGATGTTACCTCATTCTTCACTACGCGAGAGGCCATAATTTTGTCCACAACAGCTGCATCCTCCTCACTGGGGTTCTCCTGGGAACAATTATTAAAAATATAAAAAATACCCTAAAGAGATGTATTGTTTAAGTTTATAACAACACATTACGCTTTAATATGTCTTGACCATTTTAGCTGAAGTACACATAGGTATTTTTGATACTGCCACACATGCCCTCTCTTAACCTCTCTCAAAAGACTTTTTAATTTTTATCTGGGGATTTTCTAGTAACTTCTTTTCAGCAATTTTAAAAGAACTAAGAGCATTAAAATATAAATATATATATCAATGTATAAATGTAAGAAAATATAAATGCACATTTATGATTCTGTGCAACACTTAATACATTACAAGACAAATCACCATACCCTCGCAACTGGACCCTGTGATAGAAATAAATTCTCTAACTCTTTTTTTATTTTTAGGGGGACAAAAACCTCCAAAAAGGTAGTCTGAAGAAATGTATTCACTGTATTGTGGTGTCAGCTTCACAGAATCACTGAAAATGCACGACACTTTGCACTTTGCGTTTGCATTTATTCTAGTGTTAAGTCACTGGGACTTCTTTAAGTGATTAAACCAGAATATTACTGGTGCTATGCGAAGTAAAGAACCTCTGCCTGTATTTAAAAGTGTGAGACTGTTCACCTGTTAAGCGATCTCTTACCACAAACAACTGTACCGCAGGCTCATTGATCTTCTTGGCTTTAACAATGACCTTCATCTCATCATCAGACACTCGAGAGTCTTGCTCCTCAGCATATCTCTTTCTCTTTACCTGCCTATTCGAACGACGCTTCTACAAACAGACACAGCATGGAAAATAGCATACCATCAACATGTGTGTGAGTGGGGGGTGGGGCTGCATGTACATTTATGTCAGAACAAGCTGCTGAGCAAGTGTGAGCAAATAACTGAGCAGCAGTGAACATGTGTGTATGTATGTGTTGGTGGGGTTGCCTGCACACGTGTACCCAAATATATCATGACCTAAATGTCAGTGAGTTAGAGTTAATGAAAAGGAGATGATGAGAATGTCTCAGGGTGACCAATTAAAGAACCCCCAATACTGTCACCACCACCCCACAATGTTTCCCAGAATGCTTCAATGCCAAACGGCCACCTATTTAGTTTTGACAGGCTAACTGAGTCATCAGCAGCACACTGCCTTAATTAACACGCGGGGCTTTTAACGAGGATAATTATATCTGGGGAAAGAGCTCGGGGTGGAGGAGGGGTGGGGGACACATCAGCCCCGAACCTTCAGTGCAACCCAGTGTCGGTTTCTTTATGCCTCTGTCTGTCTGTTAGTTCGTCTCTTTTTCTCTCTGTCAGTCTCTCTCTCACTCTCTGTCAGTCTGGCTGACTGTCTCTCCATCTGTCAGCCTGGGTGTGTCTCTCTCTGTGCCAGCCTGTCTTCCTCGCTCTTTGTGTTTGTCTGCCTCTCTATCTCTCTGTGCCTGTCTGTGTGTCTCTCTATCTCTCTGTGCCTGATTGTGTGTCTCTCTATCTCTCTGTGCCTGTCTCTCTATCTATCTATCTGTGCCTGTCTGTGTGTCTCTTTATCTATCTATCTGTGCCTGTCTGTGTGTCTCTCTATCTGCCTCTATCCGTCTGTGTGTCTCTCTATCTGCCTCTATCCGTCTGTGTGTCTGTGGGTCTGTCTGTCTCCATCGTTCTTTCTACTACAGTGAGAAAAAGAAAAATTCGCTCACCGAATCGTCGTCTCTGGATGACCGCCGAGGCGGAGGCTCATCGTCAGAGAGTTCATCAGAGGATTCAGTCTTGCGCTTCTTTTTCTTTCCAAACTTAATCACAATTTTTCTAAGGAAACAAACACAAGAGGAGAAATTCAATCTCATATTCATTAAAAGACATAAACATGTCTCAGTTTTTAGATTTTATGATGCATCTGTTCACCAAAATCTGATGAGGCAGTTTTCTTTTCTTCTTTAACCCCTTTCAGCAAAAATCAAATTTACATACTTCCCCCTTACCTCAAATGCAGTGAGGACCAGCTGTGTCTGAACTTTATTCTTTAGAATTGCACTGGAGTTATAAGACTCATGTAGTTAGTAGAAACTACTGCACTAATTATCACATTATGCATTATAACTGTATCACTGATATGCTGATTTGAATAGGGGGTTGGGGGTCCTATAAAAGGCAACGTTTCAGCAGTACAATGTTTCATTGGGTTTCTCCCACACTATCAACTACAATAATTCTGCTACAGAAGTAACGACACCCCTTATGACATCATTGCAGATGGCCAGGGCTCAACGGCTGCATACTCTTATTTTAGCCCATCATGATCATGACACTAAAGTAGACAACTGATTTTGATATAGTTAAAGTGAACTTTGTCATCTTAAAAACTTTCAAGCATACAGAGAGACAAAATGGCAAAGCTCAGGTTCCACAGTGTACACGTGTGTGATAGACATCCTACACGGTGCAGCATACAGAACAGTGCCAAAAAATAAGTATTAAGAGTATGGTTTGACCAGAACATAATCAGAACCAGAACAGTTCTGATTATGTTCAGCTTTGTACAATATATATATATAAATATAAATGCAAAAAGCTTTGCTTTCTTCTATTTACTAATTGCCTCAACTCAAATAAGTGTGGTTGGCTTAGATCATTACAATCAGATGATCATAATTATTATAGTTATTACAATAATTATCATGAAATACTATTACAATGTAATAACTGACCGGTCTAATTGAATTGAATGCAGAAAAGTCATCAAAAAGCAAAACATCAACAAGGGTGGCCCATGGTTGGAAAGTCCAAAAGGCCAAATAAAGGGTGATAGATGAGAGATTTGATCTTTTTCTTTACTTCAACATCACCCTGAATCAGCAGGCAGCGTGTTACTACTTGTAACTGCTACAACCTCACAGCCAGACTTTTTTTTTAACTTTTTCATTGAACTCTCCTCAGTTAAAGCCTATATGCACTTATGGTGAACTTAACAGGTCAGTAGGGTAGTTACAAGCCACATGTAACCTGAAAAGTTTCCAGTGTCTGTATTTAGACAGGGCTGCAACCTGGGAGAGGCCAGCTCCTAAACTACACAGCATCAGTTTGTTTTTGGCGGCTATTTGTTGTGACCGTTTCCACTTCATTATATTTTTAATTCTTATGCATCTACTCTGAGTGACATCAACCAGCAATGCTATTTCTCCTTCAGTGACCACAAACTTGGTGCTTATAAATTACAAGTTTGTAAAAAAGTTTTTTTTCGCTAGGTTCAAAAACTGATCTTCAAACAGTATTTAATCCATCGTGTAAAGGATTAAGTTAAAAGCTGACTGGACCAAGTACCCAGGAGGTTATTAAACCACCTGAAGACTCCTCTGTTCTTGAACTACTCTTACATAGAGATTTGAGCTCTCTCGTGTGGTTCTCACTCCCCTGAAACTTGAGTGTTCATATCATAGGCTGCTGTGAATAAAAGTGTGAAAGTAGCAGATGAATGTAATGTAATATGATTTCAATGTTTGCTCCAGAAACATATTCTACTGAGGCCTGCAGTATGTGGACAATATACTGGGTCATGTGAATCCCGACTGGTCAAGTCAAACGTCCAGTGCTTGGTCAGAGGGAGGTTTGTATATTTCACACTTCTTGGATAGTAGTATCTACAGACCCAATTTTGCAATAAGAATAATAAATGACATACTGTGGAGCCATATTAGAGAAACAGTACATGAAAAGACGTCAAACAAAAGACGAACCTCCAGCTGAAAAACTATGCCTGAGGCTTAATCATGTTTCAACTTCCATACGCAGCGATTCTTTCTTCTCTCACTCCAGAACAATATGTTCTTTCTAGGGTAATAAACTGCCGCTGGTGCAATCTGAGTACTCACATGCATATTCAACAGCCCAATTGGTGAAGCGAAACGTGGCATGGACCTGGACATCGAACATGCTTTCGACAAGTAGACACGTTGTACAAGTAGCTGGTCACTATAAGAATAAATGATGGCAGCATTGTGCATCACAAGCTGATTCTGTCCAGAAAAGTGTAAATAGTTCAATCTTCGTTTATCTGTTCTGGCTTGCTGTGGTCTGCTATTTAAGGGTGGTCGTGGTAATGGGTTTCACAGGCAAGGTTTTTACCCACTGGGCCACTAAGTTGCAGGTTCAAACCCGCACTTCCTACTACTGTGTCTTCGAGCAAGACACTTAGCCCTCAGATGCTCCAGCGGGACTGTCCCTGTAACTAATGATTGCAAGTTGCTCTGGATAAAGGCATCTGCAAGATCTAATGTACTTTGCTTTTTTCCCCCGCTTCATGCTGGCCACACATTTTATTATAATCTCAACATGTGACGCGCAGAAATGAAAGCGCAGCGTTTTCTTCAGAACAAAAGAAGGAAACCCTACTGATTACAGCTAGTTTGCCATATTTCAGATGCTGTTAATGGTGCAGCTGATTCCAAAATATTGATGCATCACTGTATTGATACACTGCATCGTAATGTACAAAACATACTGCCATTTCAGAAAGTATATTGCCATATGTCTCATTAGAATCTAATATTTCAGACCGGTCTTCCTTATCCCAATGTCACGTTGTCTTGAAATGTTTTCTGAACACTCTAAACTGCTGAGTAAGCGCTTATGAAAATTGACATTCTAGCTCAAGTAGGTCTGTGTCTTTCTAACTGCCATACCCTGAAGAGAAAACTAATTATAATCTTTCTTATATTTAGCCAGGACAACTTTGCTGCATATTGCGCAACGGTCCAGTTATGTGTGCCGAGTGCACTCTGGAGTCTTGTAGCTACCGGCGCAGCCGAGTTGCCACTTTCTTTCATAGAATTCCAAAGAAGCACCAAGGCCAAAGAATAATTACACAATAAGGAGAAGGTCCATCTTTAAAATATCCACCATGTCAACATCTAATGTAATACAAGAGAATGTCTGTGTGTCGTCTCTTCCTCTCTCTCTCATTCTCTCACACTGTTTCTCTGAGGAGCACGTGCAATGGTTAGGAGACCCTTCCCACAACAAGAGAATACCCAGGAGAGGAAGAGTGATGGGAGACAGTCTGATAGGTAACTGACTACAACATGGTTATAAGTACAGATGGATAGACAGCAGAGGTCGACCGATGTATCGGTTTTGCCGATTAATCGGCACCGATAGTTGATCCCCGGAACTATCGGTTATCGGCAA
>JBBPDH010000037.1:13805012-13816358 GCA_037974565.1 Clupeocharax schoutedeni
TGCAGTACCACATAATCAGTGGGGGCAGTATTGCGCTATGTCGGCGACCAGCATGCCAGAAGAAGAAGCCACTTCATGTGGCCAATGCTACTGCCGAGTCAAGCTAGCGATGGAAGATAAATACATGCTGTTAAATGAACAATTTCGCTTTAAGTTACTACCAGAGGGGGATTTGGACCAGACAAGTGTAATATGTGTGCTTTTCAAAAGTGAATTAAATTACCGCCGAAGCACTACATCACTATCATATAACCTCAAGGCACCCTGGTGTGGCAGAGACAGCGGAGGGAGGGGTTACGTTTTTGTCTTAACACAGAGATTCTTTTAGGTTTGATGATGTTATGCATTTTATATTCAAAAGTAAGTTTTGTTTTTATCTCACAGCTTTTAAAGTGTGACCGAGTTGGGAAAAACACTAATAAACAAATCCTTCTTTGTAATATTGATGACTTAGTATGTTCATTATATATTATATATTATATATACTCTGTTGGTGTAATGGTCAGGCATCCCATTACTTTCCATTTAATATGGACATACACTTTTCACAGGGATTACGTTCAAAGAGCACCCACATATAATAAAAAAATGCACTGTCATGTGATTAGAAATATGCCTGAAATGCCCATTTTTATAGTGTAAACGCAAAATATGTCCCCAAATATGCTCCCAAAACACTTTAATTTAATTTTAAACATACAAGCCTAAAAGGAAATGCAAAGCTAAACAAAATGAAAAACACGAGAATTCTGGACTGCACCGTTACAGGGCAGAAGCCAATCAGCAGCTAGGAAAAAAAATAATGTTCTTGGATGGGCTACTTTCAAACCTCTCGACCTCTGTCGTAATACTTTTTGGCTACTTGAGAAGTATAACTACACAACTGTTTTGCTTCCTTTTGTTTGGATGCAGCTGAAGTTTTTGTTATTCTAATCCTGTTTTAGGTTGAAAAATCACATTATTAAATCACCATTATTCATGCTTCCTGCACCGTCATGGGCAGCAGCTTGTCTGGCATGCTCTGTATTTTACAGTACTATTCTTCTTTTTTTTGTTTTACTCTTATTTTTATATATTTATATATTTATTTTTGTTTATTTATTGATGTTGAGGTGGTTGAGGCCTACCAGTACCTGAGGACACACCGACAGTAAACTGGACTACTCCTAGAGCAGAAGTTGTCTTCACGAAAGGGCAGAGCCAGCTTTACCTACTGAGGAGGCTCAGGTCTGTCAATGCCTGCAGGACCATGTTGACTGTGTTCTATAACTCTCCAGTACAGAGCGTGGTGTTTTTTGCAGCTGTGTGCTGGGGCAGTGAGGTGAAGGCAGCTGATACAAAAAGGCTGAACAAGCTGAAAAAGGCTGGTTCTGTCCTGGGTGTCAGCCTGGAGAACCTAGAGGAGGTGTATGAGAAGAGAATGCTGAAAGAGCTTCTCAGTATCATGGACAACCCCTCTCTCACCATGCACGCCTCTATGATGGGCTATGAGACCACACACAGCAAAAGACTCATTGGCTCTTAATGTAGAAGTGAACACCACAGGAAATCCTTTCTACCTGTGGCAATAAGACTGTATCCTCCTCCTTCTGTAGGTGATCGTTTTCAGCCTTTATGTCATGATTTGTCCATTGCTATTGAATGGTCATCTCATTTTATTGCATTAATCATATTTCCAGGGCACAAACATTAGCACTTTTCACGGCCAACTGTATTAATAATATGTTATATAATTATAATTATAATTATATCTGTTATAGCTACTTGTTAGTTATTTTGGGGTTTTTTTCTGTTTGCACTATTACTGTTTTTTCCTAACTCTTTATTGTCTTATCTTCATTCCTTTTGCCGCACTGAGCATGTTTATAACAAAAGAATTTCCCCTTGGGATTAATAAAGCATTATTTCAAATGTGTGATTTTGTATTTGTGTTATAATGCAAAACAAGAAAATAATCCTCAACACATTATCAGTGACATTTTATCAGAAATTTTAGTGATACCGATATCGATTGGAGTTAACAGCCAACCAATATATTGGTCGGCCTTACCTTCGAGCACATATTATTAAAGGAAACTCAATACTTCTTTAAAAGGGAACACAAGTAAAAACTGCAATTGATAAACATGTAACTACATTATTGTATGTAGTTACACGTTCGCACTATTGTAATTCATCTAACAGGTAGAGTTACAGCATGTTAAAGGCATTATTGATGTTCTACTATATATAGCCATTAGAAACACTTCATACACACTGGAAACAATAACCAATACTCACTAAACAGCAGGTTTACGGTCCAGTTAATAATCCCATGGAGTTTAAGCGTGAAGTCAAAGTATGACTTGCAGTCCTAATGTATTTTAAACTTGGTTGGAATGGTTGTAATATTGATACTCTAATAAATGAGGTATGTAACTAAGAACCACAACCTCTAGTTCAGACAGGTGATAAACACTATTACGTTTCTCTGGTGATGATTATCAGATGTTTTCTCTTGTAAATTAAGCAATTCATTAATCCTGACAGGAGTGACCTATTCAAGGATAACACTGCAGCCAATACACTTTGCTGAACATAAATATCATGCGATCTTCTACTTCCAGACACCAAATCTCAACCATCTTAAAACAATAATGAGAATTTCACAGGAAGTTCTGAGAGAACTCACTAAGATTCCACCGCCACCACCACCACCAGATAAAAATACACTTTGTAAAACTTTGCTGAACATCATTGTTTTCCCAAACAACACTACTTTTTTAAGAAACCAAATTGTAGCTTGATATTTAACATTTATGTGTTAAATATATTTACATTCTACTCTACAGAATGAATGTAAAGAAATTCCACCGAAACTCCAAAATCTTGGAAGGCTTTCCAGAAGAGTGGAAGCTGATATAGCTGAAAGGGGGACAAACTCCCTATTAAAGTCTGTGTTTGAATCCAGTGTCAGTAAAGTTCCTGCTGGTGGAATGGTCAGGCGTCCCAATACTTTTGTTCATATAGTGTATACGTACATGGACACACAAACAGCGTTGCTGTGTCTATACATATGGTCACTTCATTGTAGAACATCTTTACAATTATCTAACTAACCGCTACTAATATGAAACAAAAGACCACTTTTGAAAAACTACTGTCCTTTTGACTCAAGGTCCACAACACAATACATCAGTATAACAGACTGTAGGCCTGTCACATGGTACAGCACATTGATTAGGATAAGTGTGCTGACTATAAATATGAAATATAAATAAGTTGGGCTTTAGTCTGTACAAGATTTCTTTAGTTTATGTCCTGAACTGAGAAGTACCACACTTAGTCAATGTCTGAGGGTACAACCCCTAGAGCATTCATTAGTGACTAATGCACCAGGGAGTGGGGATGAGTAGACCTCTGCCCTCCACGCACGCACGCGCACACACACACACACACACACACACACACACACACACACACACTACCCACCCCCTCTCCCGCTACCCAATGTCTGAGTGCGGCTGGCTCACATTGTGCATCTGTTGGCTTTCTACAGCCCAATGCACATGAATGGCCTTGTCTAACCTTCATACAAACACTTACACTCTGTCTCTCTCTCTGTCTGTCTCTCTTTCTCTCTCGGTCTGTCTTTATTTAAGGATCTGTGAGGACAGACAAATCAGCTCAGGAAGCCTGCTATCTGACTTTGTTTCTTTACATTTACAGACCCATCCGTCTGTCTCTCTCCGTCTGCCTGTCTCTCTCTCTGTCTGTCTTTATTTAAGGATCTATGAGGACAGACAAATCAGCTCAGGAAGCCTGCTATCTGACTTTGTCTCTTTACATTCACCCATGGTGTTTGGCCCTTATAGAAAATATATATTATAGACACTACAGGAATTTCTATGGGACTCTGATAAGACTCCTATTGTTAACTGGATTCCATGCCGGGGCCCGTTTACCCAAGGGGGGTTTGGGCTGACGAGATTCTGAGCCGGCCCAAATTTACCATCGGCCCATTATGCCCAATGGCCAGACCAGCAGCGTGGCAGTGCCATTTTAACCATCAAACATAGCCGCTTTAACGCCGTCCGGTTCAAAACGAGAACTCCGTTATATTTGTTAAAGTAGGAACATCACTGAGCTAAAACTACAAAGCCTTCCCCCTCACTGTGTGAGTGAGTGCCTGGATTCTCTTTTGTTACTGCCAACACTGCCAACTCACCCATTTTTTGACAAATCCCACCTTTTTCAGCTGCAATTGGCTAATAATAACTTCTGTGCTCAGATTGAATAGTTTAATACAACACAGCAGATAATCAATCTTGGCAAAAGTAGCGAGGGCCTACCAGTCAATCATGATTCAAAACCCATCATTTTTTTGTGTCACCGAAGAAATCACACACTGATTTACTGGCTGTCTTGCGGGCCATAAAAAATTCCAAAAGGGCCGGACCAGCCCACGGGCCACTGGTTCAATAGGCCTGCACTAAACAGTTCACTGCTTTTTGAATTTTTTATTATAAGAAAACATGAGAAATAAATTTAACTGACAGGTTTTGAAGTGTAATGCAACAATACACACTGTAAGCGGAATTTAATGGATGGTAAAAACAGTTCACAAGTTTTATCAAAATAACATCCCTCTTGCATTTATCACAGCAGAAGAGATTTGTAGCCTCATCTCCAGCAATTTCTGGAAATAATGTATGTCCAAACCGTTCCACCTTTTATACGAAACATTTATGTCTCGTTTGCTGGATGCTCATTTCAAATTTGTGGGTCCAGCCCGTCCGATTCAGCTCAGTGTGACAATTATCTGGAGACTGAGGAAGCGAAGACATAATTCCCAAAGCTTTGCTTTTCTTTAGATTGGATATAAATTCGGCACTATATGGAATATTCTTGCAATCAATATCCTGTTGAAGAACGAAATTTGGTCCAATGATATGTCCACCAGGAGGAATTGTGGGATGTTGAACACTTGTTGATACTTGTTGATACTTTTCTATTTTTTAATGATTCGTATTTTTGTAATGCTAATAAATATTGAAGAAAAAAAATTCAGTGAGCCAGGAAGAATATAATGTGGTAAGAGAAAGGCAGTCTTTGACAAAACAAACACTAGGTAGGCGTGTGTATGTCTACTGATGTGTGTGGGTGTGTGTGTGTGTGTGTGTGTGTGTGTATCTGGCAGAGGGTTAGCATTAGGTGTATGCGTGTGTGAGAGCATGCATACCAACTTGTGTGTGCACTGGCAGCCTGAGTGCACCGTGTGCGTGTGTGTGCGTTAGAACTGGCAGACACTGCATGTGAGGCACTCTGAGTCTAGGCCTCCTGTGTCAGCAGCACTGGGCTGTGCGGCAAGGCTGAGGCAATTGCGTCAGAGTGACAGAGAGACACAGAGAGAGAGAGACAGAGAGACAGACAGAGAGAGGGAGACACACAGACGGAGTCTTCTTCTAAAACTAGAAGCAATCGTTGCCTCCAGCAGAGGTGGCTAGCTGTTTTCTCCTTTCTATTTCCTCTTCATTCCTCCCCCCTTCCTTGCCCTCACTGACTTCTCATTCTCCCTGGCCCCTCCCACAAGCCCCTAGCCGCAAACACTCAGCCTAAAAAGCACAAACACAAAACACACCACTTCGCTTCCACCCCCACACTCCAACCAGTCAGAGTGCATGTTGTGGTATCCCTTGGCTGGCCTGACCCACATCTTGTTATAGCCTTAAGTATGCTTAGCTCCGGTAAGTCCTGAGCACACTGCTGCCATTTCTAATCAGCTGTTACCTGCCTGCAGCCTTCCAACTCAAGAAGAAACACTGAATCATTATGATTGAATGGAGTCTTTCCTCCTCTCTTTCTCTGTGCCTGTCTGCCTGTCTGTATGCCTGCATGATTGGTTGTTCCTCTCCTGCTCCCTGTTCAAGACGACACTTCAGTTAAACTCGTTCTTGCTCGGTCAGAGGAAGTTAAATATTATACAGAGGGTTGGCGCCTACCAGCCAGCACTCCTGACTGAACGTCTGCAAAGTCTGTCTAATTTCTGTCCATTCTTTTTCTGGCTTCAGCCTGTTTTAGTTACATTAATTTAACTTAAATTAACTGACCTCCACATTGCTGTAACTCTAAACCATTTTTTGACCAAGAAAGGCTTGTCCTTGACCTTTCAAAACAAACCTTGTTTGTTCTCTCCCAAAAGCAACCATCGTGTAAGCACCGTATATTGGACCTCAGTTGATCTTACCTGTGACTCATAACAAGGCAAGGAATGCTCAAAATCCATGTCTTCTTCCTCCTCATCTTCCACTGCTTCCTCTTGCGTTTTCTCATCTTGTCCTGCATTTGCCCAAGACCTGTTGGAAGTCTCCTCTTGAACAAAAGCTTCCAGCTGAGGCAGCAACTCATCTCCCAGAAGACTGGGTCCCTCACCTATCTCATCATGATCCAGCAAGGTCTCATCAAGGCCCTGAAACCCACTACTGTCTGCATTCTGGCTGGCGATGCAGCTCTCTTCCTGTTGTGAAAAATGACCGTTTGTGGTGGAGAATGAATCTAGGCCTTCTGAGAACATTTGCGAGGAACCATAAGCACCCTGCACCGGCTTGGAAGTCTGTAGGGAACTGAAAGGGCACTCTTGTGTCTGGCTCCCAGGGACCTGAATTCTCTGTTGTTGCTCCATTAAAGGATCTGACAAGAACGGGCAGCATGACTCACGATCAACAAGGTCGGAAACAGATGGGACGGCTGCTGCAGTGGTGGTTGTCAAGGTGACCGGGGCAGCAGAGAGTGACTGGGATGCACTGGCAACAGGAGGTGGTTGCCCGGGGAAGGAGTACTGAGCGGAGGAATAGGATGAAGGCAGACTGGCTGAGCAGGAAGACAGGCCATAGGCTTCTGGGGAAGACTGTACATGGAACCCCAGACTACTGTCCTCTGCTTCAGGCACGGCAGAGAACCCTTGTAACTCCTGAGCCAGATGGAACCTATTTTGTTGCTGAGATGTTGCCCCAATGATTGGTACATCATGGTAAGGCTTTGCACGACCGCGAGAGCCAGGATCAACCCCTGGATGAAAGGAGCTATTCTCTGGGTTCACTGAGCCATGGTGGCCTTGATGGGATGGAGCACTGCCATAATAGAAGTTGGGATGTTCTTGATAAGCCTTGGGCTGCTGGTGTAAAGTCTGGGCATTCATTTGTTGGTGGGGCATCTGGTGCTGGATTGACAGTTGGTGATTTAGAAGCTGTTGGCTCTGTTGGAGGTGTGAATGTTGTTGATTGTACTGATGTTGATGCTGTTGTTGACCTTGACGATGCTGAAGTTGTGGCTGAAATTGCTGCAGTTGCTGTTTTAGGTGTCGGTGTTGTTGCAGCTGCTGCTGGTGGTGGTAGGCATGTACCCTCTGTTCCCCCCAAACAGGGCTGCTATTGGCATACAGGCCGTTGGTATGAGGTGCTTGACTCATTGATGGCTCTTGAAAATGGGACTGCTGGTTTATGAAAGGTCCTCCAACACTGTTTTCACCCCTGGAGCTAGAAAAGGACTGTGCCATGGAGGCCTTCACCTTCATTCCATCAAACTGCCCCATCTGCTGACTGTAGTGTAACCCAGGTGGATTGGCAGAGGGTGTTGAATTTGCAACCATTCCTGGGTGTTTCTCAGCACCCAATGGATTTATCAGCGGAGGCTCAAAACCTGAGCCGAGATCCAACTCATCCGCCAAAGACACGGACCCAGAGTTGAAACAATCCTGGGCCAAGCCCTCAAACAGATTTGGGTCACCAAAAAAGTCCATTGTGGTATCGGTCACAAGTTCACTGCTTGGCTTCTATAGCAGTCTATGTAAAAGAACAGCCAAGTGGAATGTGTTTCTGTACCGTGTCAAGGATTGTATAACCACCATGTGTCCATGGTTGAGATTCTGCAAAAGAGAAAGAGAAAGAGTTTAAGCAAATGAGATTCAAATTTTAGTGCACAATATTACCAATCATTTCACCACTCTCATCACTACTCTAAACTGGTGTAAGATTTGGGGTAAACGTCAAAAATCCATGTGTCATGAAACGCTGTGCTGACAACCAGTCAACAACATAACGCCACTGTACAGAGTGAGGGTTCTGCGAGAGCACGCGCTTGAGTCACTACTGACCTACATTAGAACGACTGGGAAAACCATCACTGAGTCACTGAAAAGTTCATGAAATGTCTTGTCATGACTGCATTAAATTCACCAAATATAATACGCCTTAAATTGAGACAAATGTGATTCACAGTCCCCTTTAAAATTCATTTTAAAATTTCATATCCTACAATTTTTAAAGGTTACACAATATGGGTGCTTCAATACCTTATTGTAGGTCATAATAAGAATTGCACTCTTATGTTGACAAAAATGTTCACTTGTTTAATAGCTTATTATTGCAGACTTCTACTTGCAACCTGCCATATTTTAAGGCCAACAACAACAACAACAACAACAACAACAACAATAGGCCTAACAAATAACTGCCCTGAAATAAACACTAGGCTACACCTTATATTTCACTATTATTAATATTTTACTTAACTAATCTTCAGATATACTGTCACATACTAGTTCTTTGTGGCTTCTAGCAGTTGCCACTATCGGATGCAGTTTCTTTCTCCCCCTCTCTCTGACACACACACACACACACACACACACACCGCGCGTGCACACACATACACATACACACGCGCCACAGAGACAGACAGGCTGTCCTGACCAACACTGGCTGAGGAGGAGGTCAGTCACGACCTGCTGACTCACCACATACAAATACACACAAAAGCACTGCCAGTCAACCTAGAGCACTCACAGTAAATAGTCTAGATTTTCACATTTCTTTATTTCACCTTTTATTACCACTTACTACCAGCTAACTCAAAACAGGCTGTATTTTTACTCTCTTCACATGCAGTATGCTGCTATGAAAATAAGTTTTAAACCAGTCTCAGGCCCAAAGGTAGAACTATGAATGGAATTAAATTCAGTTTCTTACATTCCTTACATTTAGTTTTTCAAACGGACAACATTTTGCTGCACTAAAAACTGAACGACATGTAGCAATGCTGTGGGTGGTGTCCCTTGATAACTTCTAGGGGGGAAAAAAAGTCACAAGAACTCTGCCAAACGGTTACCTGGCCATTCTGCTGTGGGAGTTTTCTTCCACATGCAGGTATGGACATCTGGAAATTGCACAAAACCTGTGTCAACAGAATGGAAACTGACCACTTACTGTTGCTTTCTAAGTCTTGCGCACCTGTTCTGAACCAGGAAGCAAGTCAATAACCAGGATTATCTGAGAGCCGGTTAAACATTAGAATGAGAGGACCAGGCTGGAAGATACAGGCCTGTGTGCTGCATGAAACATGGGGTCAAATGAGTTCATCAAAACTTTTGGAGCCTGAAAATACCAGGGTGGGCCCCTCCAAGTTGACTAGTTGATTAAATCTCTGGTAGCATGTTTGGTCAACTGAAACGGTCATAAAAAATTATCAAATGATCCCTTACTTATCTGTTGCTAAAACTGCCATTTTGAGCTTAGAATCGTTTTATCCAGTGGCAGACCTTGACAAATGCTGATTGAGTTTGAAATTGGAACTAACATTAACAGTGATTCTAGGACTTGCATTTGAATACCTAACCAGATTTTTTCATGTAATTAGGACCAAAATTGTAAGAAAAAATAATCATCATTATTTATTTGAAGCAGCAGAACTTCAGCTCACTTTCAATAGCCTTAACCAATGGGAGAGCTCTTTTGGCTGCTTCCACCAAGACACTATGGAGAAAAACTATCCTGATTGGCCAGTTTCATCTTTTAATTCTGGATACTAAGGAGCAAGACACATATGCAAAATCCTCTGTGTGGGCACTCCTCGAAATTCCAAGATGGCAGAGTGTTAAATCTGAAACAATATTTTACAAACCACTGCTTTGAATACTACGCACAACTTAAAAGAAGCCACAAGAGTGAGCCTCCATCATGTTCAACTGCAGTTAAAACTCCAATAAAACATTCTCAGAAGACCCAAACTGCAAACTGCCACAAAAAATATCACAAAAATCAGCCAATGAATGCAAAAAATACAAAAAAACCCACATGAAGTAAACGGGTGTGAAGAAGCTATGTCTTCTAGATTATATTAAAAAAAAAAACCAAACAAACAAAAAAAGCCCATCAGAATAAACAAATATGCATACAACAATATTTTCCAAAACTGTTTTTAGCTACTTGTTATATAAAAACATAATGTTAGTAGAACACTGGTTCAATTCCTAGACCCTCTTAGTACACTCCAGCCACTGAATGGAACTGAGTTTCACACTCCATCAGCTGTACCTGATTTCACTTAATGAAGAACCGATTAGTCAAACTAGGGCTGCGTCCGAAATCGCATACTTCTCTCCTATACAGTATGCGAAAACAGTATGTGAGGCGAGTAGTATGTCCTAATTCATAGTATTTGAAAAACAGTAGGGGAGAAGTACCTGGATGACCTACTGCTTCCAGCCGAATTCTGAAGTAGGCATCCGATGGGCAGCGGGAGAGGTGGCGTCATATGCGAAAAATGGCGCAAAATGGAGACACATGCAGGTATGGACTTTCAAGTGCAAGTACCTTAAGGAAAACGTTAAAAAGAAAATGTCCGCTGTAAAGGTAAAAAATAACGCGCTGTTGTGACGACACGTGACATCAACACAGCGGATATAGTGCGTCCGAATTCCATTCATGCTGTATAGAACGTATTAACGGTGGAGCAGTATGTTCTAATTCAAATGTAGTACCTACTCGAGTACTATGCGATTTCGAATGCAGCCTAGGTGTTTGAGTAATACTGGGTTGTAAATACTGGGTGTGCTCTAGGAGTAGCTTGGATATCATCTAGCGTACACACAGAAAAACATCTTAGAGTACAGATTAATTTCAGTTTACATATAATTTTTTCACACCTTTGCATTGTACTGATGCATAAACTGATTTCATACCACATCAGTAATGACATGCCGGGTTTTAGCAGAGGGGAAAGCCTCCAACTCTGACAAGCAGGGGAATTCCTCTGCAACATGGTAAACTCCAGAGAAATTATGAGAAGCTTCATCATCACTCATTCACATTATCCTTGGTTTATTAAAAAGGGAAAATTTAATTAACGGTCTCATTGACCATTAGAACACGAGCGCCACAGATACAGCACAACAAATGGTAAATTGTCATCATATGGCCCAATATACGTTATATCGGAAGTTCCCCGAATTGTGTAGATGCTCAAGGTGTCAAGACGTCATGCTGAACTTTTTTTGGTGTTCACATAGGATGAAAGATATTTTGTAGGGATGCA
>JBBPDH010000037.1:13817540-13842556 GCA_037974565.1 Clupeocharax schoutedeni
AAATATATTGTTTAAAATTATACATTATTTTGTGCATTGTTTGAATGCTAAATAAACATGTTTATAATTTTGTAAAAGATTCTTTTAATAATTTAATAATCATTCCCCCCCCCCCGGTTTTCCACAAAGTGTCCCCCCATTTTCGGTTTTCGGTTTCGGTGCATCACTAAAATTTTCATTAAAAAAAAAATAGAATAATAATGATAGGCCTACTGGGGATTTAAAAACAGTGTAATACACACATGAACACAAAGAACAAAAATTATCAAATTTCTTTTATTTTAGGTCTTATAAAGAAACAGGAAAAAAACACAAGATCTTTGAACTCGGGAGAACTTTCAGGATAGTCGCCGCAGAGGGAGGGGCTCCGGAGAGCGGCCGAGTGGTGCACAGAGAGAAAGAGCAGCTAACGGTGAGCATGCAGGATAATAAACACTGCTTTTAGACTGATCTACACCATTTATATTTACTGAAATCAGATTATTCTGAGGGTTAACAAAACAGTGAGCGCTCAGAACACAGAACGACTTGGTGGGATTTTGCCATAATTAAGGGAAATCATCATACCTGCCCTTATATGACATATTCTGCAGGCATTTTTGCATTATGTTTGTAAGCACATGACAGGACTCGACAAGTGACTGATCATTATATGAATCATCTTGAATCATTGGAGCCCATTTCCAGCCTGATACAACTTGATGCCAGCAATGCTTTTAAACCATCCCTCCCACCGATAGGCCTAATTAACCTGCAAATGATTTTCCTGCAGAGTGAATCAAACAGCTTAAGGACAACTATGGCGATCTGTTACATTTATAAAATCAACCACTTTACAAGTTGACTGACAAGGCACTTGAATTTCAACCCTTCCTCTAGACGTAATCCCATTAGAACAAGGGCTAATTACAAGCATTCAAGATCCATAGTTAACCAAGTGTAAACTATTGCAACTTTTAATTTCTACTCACTTTTGATCTGGCATGATGGGTTTATGACAGCAAAGGTATGAGGGACTTTCAAAACGTTCCCACTCTTTGATATTTTGGTTGGAAGGGTGACAGAGCAGTTACTGGCAATGTCTGAGAGTTTAGTGCCATGTACCATGAGATCTCCACCTTTCAGAGTAGCTTTAAAAAGGAAGATTTTAATGTGATGATGTGAAAGCAGCGCTGCATCAGTGGCTACATGCTCACCTAAAAACATTTTGTGCTGATGTCATTAAAGAGTGGGGACGAGGCAAGGAAAACTGCATTGCAAAGGCAAGTGATGTCATTTATTTTTGAAATTCTGAATAGAGTTGAAACATTTCGAATCTCCCTTGTACAAATGAGTGAACATTTAAACATATTGGGTCAGTTTCCCAGACAGGGATTAAGCCTAGTCTTGGACTACCATTTCTTTTTCAATGAAAAATCTCTATTCGCAGCACTACATAATCCAGGACTAGGCTTAATCCCTGTCGGGGAAACCGACCCATTATATAGAATATGATAAATGTCTTGTGGATTCAGAGTGGGTACCTGGGAATGGGCCTTATGTTTCAGTTTGTTGAAACACTACTAAAACAATATCAAAAAACAATACTTGAGATTTTAGCATGACTGTGGCATTTTGTCTGATGCAGTTAGACTGCTTGCTTAAGAACCATGCTATAGTAAAGTGCCAGTCACAAGCTGATGGGACTTAGGTAACACACTAGCCACAATGCCATGATGAGATACGGTATGTTGCGTTATGTTGCATCTCTCTGTTCCCACCCAACCAAGTGAAGTGCAGAACTTGTTGCCTTGAATCAGTCAACTGAAGTTACTTAAGTTTGTTTTAAGTGACTTAAGCCTAAAACAAGCTGTTTTTATTAACTAACTTGTTCAAGGTAATGAGTGTGCATAATTGTTTTAAGTTAAACTAACTTGAAATTTGATGTTGGAATATTCAAAACAGCAGCATATTTTAATTTTAAGATCAGTTTCTTTATCAAAAATGAGTCCTGTTCTTATTAAAGATCATATATTTATTTGTTTCCTTTCATGCATAATAAACAAATATTTTTAAACTCTCCTTAAATCTAAAGTCTTAATGTTAAGTAAAACATTTTTGAACTACAATCTAAACGTTTTTTTTTTCTTTTTTCCACATTTATTTGTATAGTGTATTTAGTACTACAGATTTCAGTACTTTCAAGAGAGCTTTAATTTTTACTTCATTTTATATTGCTTGTAGAAGCGGCTCAGTGTATCTGTGCAATCGTAGCATAAGCAAGTTTACAGATTCTTTGTATAACCACTTTGTATAACCCAAGTACACACATGACCTTGCATGGCCCTGCGTTGCACCACACCAGTTAAAAAGTTTCTGTTGTACAAACACTTTGGGAGGAGATGCCCACTCATTCATCTCCATAATTCTGACTCATCCTGAAACCTGCCAGAGATGCCCTGTTGCCATGGGCCTGATTTGAGATCAGCTTCTATTTTCACTGATCATAGTCAGAGATTGGCTGGGGGTTTAGCCCGAGCTGATCCGAAACCAACGCTCAGTCATTCTCCCACGGTGCACGTGTAACACTCAAACCAGAGGAACAGGTGGCAGGCCGGCAACTGCACTTTCAAAAGACACTCACACATAAAGTGGAACAAAAGGAAGAGCTGTTGTAGAGAAGGGATTTCTTTCACATTGTGGTGCCACTTGATAGAAGCTGCAGGCTTGAGGCTCACTATAAAGTTTGATATGCAGGGAACGGTGGAACCAGCAAGTGAAAGATGTGCTCTACTCTCAACAGAAACCCTAGAGAACCAGGGGTGGGCAGTAGGATTTCATTTGATCAATACTGTGATGAAAAAATTACAATTCCAGATCATCAGAACGCAAAGGAAACCTAGAGAACTGGGAACCAGGGTGGATAATACAATGATGTTTTATCACTACAGTGATCAATAAAAAATGTCCAATTCTAGACAGTTGAGAACGCAAAGGAACGGGGGAACTAGCTAGTCAAAGAACCTAAAAACCCAGAGATCCATGGAGAGCAATATGACAATATTTTATTGCTATTGGGATATAACGTTTCCAATTCCAGACATGAGAAAAAAAATGCAAAGGAAGTGAAGAACCAGCCTGTGGAAGACGTCCACTACTTGCAACAGTTTGTTTTTAACCCAGACAACCAGGGGAGGGTTATACGACAAGGTTCCATCATGATAAAAATGAGCAATTCTAGATATTCGGCTGAGAAAACAAAGGAGCCGAGGAACCAGCTAGTGAATGATATCCAACAGAAAACTTAAAACCCTGGAGAACCAGGGGTGTGTAATATTCTGATGTTTTACCGCTATCGTGATAAATTTTCCATGTGGCTGAGAATGCAAAGGAACTCAAAGAACCAGCTGGTGGAAGACTCACAATAGAAAACATTATTATTTTTTTTTTTATTACAATTTTTTAAAATAATTTCCAAGCTTTCCAAGCACAATATTTTCAAGTTTTTTGAAGCGTTTTGTGAATCTTGTCATAGACCGCCCATTTCATCACAGGGGTGGAGATGAGTAGAATGGAGACATCGATTTTGGGGAATCGAGGGTCGATGCAAATGCATAAACTCTCACAAAATCCAAAACCAGCATAAAATTGACATGGATAAGCATTACAGAGGAAAATGAACATGTTGTAAATGCAGTGAAATGAACGGTGTTTCCCTCAGACAATAATAAATGGGTCTGAAATGTCAATAAATATTTTTTAAGTGATTGTGTCCCCAGTACAACAAGATTCCTACACTGTATGGACTAAAGTATTGGGATTCACCTCTTAATTATTGAATTCAGGTGGGCTCTTAAGTGAAGATCAAGCTAAACGCTGCAAAATACCTATACATTTTTGGACAACGTCATGCTTCTAGCATTGTGAACACAATTTGGGGAAGAACCATTTCTATTCCAGCATGACTGTGTCCCAGTGCACAAAGCGAGCTCCATAAGGAGATGGCTGGATGAGTTTAGAGTGGAGGAACCTGACCTCAACCCCATCCAACACCTTTGGGATGAAATATAACGGAGATTGTGATCCAGACCTTCTCATCCAATTTCAGTGTCTGACCTCATAAATGCTCTACAGAATGAATGGACACAAATTCCCACAGACACTCCAAAATATTGTGGAAAGCCTTCCAAGAAGAGTGGAAGCTGTTATAACTGCAAGGGGTGACCAACACCATATTAAAGTCTCTGTATTAGACTGCAATATCATTAAAGTCCCTGTTGATGCAATGATAAAGGACACCCAACACTTTTGTTCATACAATGTATTTAAGCATCTATGTACCAGTATCTGTATGATTCCTGTATCATCATGCTCTGACTGAGTTTAGTGCAGCCACATGTGTGGGGGGAAACTAACCTGGGTGTATTTTAATTTTGACTCACGGAGGTAATGGAAATACAGCCCACGATAACTTCCCTTACCCCCTCCTTACATGTTTTTCCCCTCCTCAAAACGCAGGGCTGGATTTGTGAGGCACAGACCTGAGCTTCCAGCAACAGGCCGACTCTCAGGATCACCCTCTCCGCCCAAGCGGCTTCTATCTCGGCCAAGCGGTGTCAGATTCGCCCCTCTGTTTATCGACCAGACCAACCCTCTGTACCCCAGAGCCTGCCGGCCAGAGGCGGAGACTCTTCTGAGCTCAACTACATTTACACATGAGAAAAAGGGGCGAGACTCTAAAAGCCCCCGAGGTTAAAGCCTCTAGACTGCTCTGGGATTCTCAGTACAATCAGCACGTTTCCCCAAAACTTCCAGCCACTTCAGGACCAGAATCAAACTGAACCCTGAACCCACTGCTTATTTTACGACTACACAGAGACAAAAAACAATATAAAATCTAAAGTCCAAGTGAAAGTCAAATAAAAACTCTATATAATGAAAAAACTCTATATAAAATATACTGTGCTATATCCTCAAAAGCACAGGAAGAAATACTATAAATAAATAAAATAAATTAAGTGATTTATCGTGGTTTAATACAATAAAGTAAAAACTGCAGAAAATACTCTACAAAAAACACACTACACTATAATGTATACACAAAATGCTTGGCTAGATAAATATCTTACAGTTAGGTGATTTACTATACTTGACTATACTGAGTACATTATTGCACACAATTGAGATCAATAGCAGATAAAATATGCTACATTTTTAACCCTTTGGAGTTTGCTGTGACTAGGACGCTAGAGGCCATAACCTGCTGACTGGCTTGTCATTCTCAATAAAAAACAAACAAACAAACCAAACACAAACACATTAGGTCAACTGCATACATCCATCCTCATTCAACAACAAAAGTATTGGGACACCTGTTTTCCAGAGTTTGGGCTAGACCCCTTACTTAGTGAAGGGCAGTCTTAAATGCTTCAGTATACCAGGACATTTTGGACAACGCCATGCTTCCAACTTTGTGCACAGTTTGGGGAAGAACATTTTCTATTCCAGCATGACTGTGCCCTTGTGCACAAAGCAAGATCCATAAAGACGTCGTTAGAGGAGTTCAGTGTGGAAGAGCTTGACTGGCCATCAACACCATCCAACACCTTTGGGACGAATTGGAACGGAGATTATGATCAAGGTCTTCTCGCCCAACATCAGAGCCTGACAGAATATGCTCTACAGAATAAATGGGCACAAAATCCAACTGAAACTCAAATATATTGTGGAAAGCCTTCAAAGAAAAGTGGAAGCTGTGGTAGCTGCTAGGGGGTGGGGGTGCAACTCAATATAAAAGTCTATGCATTTGAATGTGTAATGTCATTAAAGCCCCTGTTGATGGAATGGCCAAGTGTCCCAATACTTTTGTCCTTGTAGTGTACGCGGGTGAGGAGAGCCCTGGCTGTGTTGTAGATTTTCGCTTCAGAACAGGTGAATCTGACCATAGCACTCTTTTTACACAGCCTGATGAAAAGGGAGCAGCATAAAAAAGCAAATTATTCAAATTGAAAGAAGGGTTTTCCTCCCATTTTATACAGGGACCCCCGATAAAAGTGGTTATAAGTAGGAGCAGCACAACGTTACTTTTGTTATAAGGTGGTCCTAAAGTAGAGCAGAGACATGACTTTTAAATCACACAATGACAATACGCAGATAAGCCTAGCTTTGCTGTTTTATTAAATACTTTTTTGCCCAAGCAGGGAATTCCCTGCTCACAGCACTAAATGAGTGTCTCTCGACCAATTCGACTCTCTCTCTCTCTGACAGCCAGCCGGACACCTGAGTTTCAGCACTCTCTCTCTCACGTTTTAGACTTTATTTCGCCTCTTATCTTTAGCCAAAACAAGCAGTAACACTTACCGAAATGAGCCGAAATCGTCCCGCGTCAGGACAGCAGTTTTTAAGAGCTTTAAACTGTCGTTTTCGTAGCTAGTTTTATAGGTTTTATCTCACTGCCTGGCGACCTCAGCGGTTCCACCAGTGTTGACGTCATCACGCTCATTTGCATGCACGAGCCAAGCGTTCTGATTGGCTGGCTCCGTCCCTCTTCTACTTTGATATTTTCAGAGCACGTTTTCCAATACAGGAGCCCAGAGAAACCTGCTGCTCCATCTCTCCTGGTCGTCTCTCATAAATAAAACACAATTCAGTCCTGCTCCGAGTGAAAGACTGAGTTTAGAGAGTGGTCTAAACAAGATGGCCGCGCGGAAAGCACAACCAATCAGCGCAGGTCTGAGTTCTCCAGATGGTGGAGATGTGTTGGAGTTTGGAGGACCTCTGCTGGACAAACTCAGCTCGAGGACTCTTCTCACTTATCGAACTCTTCTGACCCAGAGTTTACAAAAACCATGTGGACAATCTGCACTTTTTTTTGGCTATGAACTTTGAAAACAGTCGCTTCAAATCCATCAAACCTTATGGGTGCAGTCATAATGTACTTGGTGTATATTTCTATCAATGCATTATATAATCTTTTTCTTTGGACTGCGAGTTTGATTTGAGCACAATTTTTTGAACCCCTAATAATACCATTGTGTAATGCAGAACAATGAATCCTTTCGGATCAATACATTCTTTGGCTTACCCGTTGAGCATGAATGAGTAAAGTACACACAGCAACCACAGCAACAAACTATGACACCGTAGTCTAATGTGGAACGAAAGCATATATTGATCGAGTTATAATGACCATCACAAAATAGATCAGATTACCAGTCTGATGAGCATGTTATCAGTATACACACTTCATTCATTCAAACTCAACACTGGAACAGGCCTCCCCACAAAATCCACATTTCGCATTACTTTGGGGTTCACAGATAGGACATAACAGGATATATCCTCCAACACAGAGGTAGAGCCAAAAGCAAAAAAAATCTGGGATAAAGCGAAAGGTGTTTATGTTGTCAACTGCGATTTACCAGGGTCAAACGACAGGCATGAAAAGGTCATAAAGGTCACGTTTTCTGTCAGTGCATTGTGACAGCTCTCAAAGTGAACTTCTTTATGTATCTGCTGTCTATAAAAAAAATAAAAGGTTCAAAAGCAGATACATCTTAATGTGTCTGCTTTTGTACCTTTATTTTTATTTACAGAGAGCATCTCTGCGCACAGCATAGTGTATTTTCCTATTGAGGTTTTCCAAAGATTGTTAGGTTTATTGTTCTTGTCTCTGTCTTTGAGGTCAAAATATAAGCACTTTCCTTTAGGATCAATACAGGTTTCTGATTCTGATTCTTTAAAACTGTGTTAGAAGCACCAGATATATGTTTACACAAGTGGCACAGCATGCAGCTTCAAACTCCTGAAACGATGAAACTGTAACTTCAAATTTATTGGCAGCATTTTAAAATCACATTGCTTAACAACCTTCAACCTTCATGTGAGTGAGAAGGTGGAAGGATAGAAAGAGGGATGAAAAACAAAAATGGAACAACGTATGTATCACAATACCTAAGGAAATTAAAAGTGTGTGTGTGTGTGTGGGGGGGGGGGATCCTTAAAATTGAAGCTTTTACGATTTTATTTTTGTATATAAATAAACCAGGGGGTCTTGGTCAGCCTCTGCTGGAGAGGTCTCCCATTGCCACCAAAAAATCTGCAGTATTTACATATCAAACACCTTTGTGCATTCATTAAGACATTCCAAGCAAATTCTGAAAAGAAATTACGCATAACTTATTGTCTTAAAATCGGTATTCCCCTTAATCTGAAATATATATTAAAAACGATTTAATACACAGTGTATTTTATTACACAAAGTCAAAGAAACAAAAAGAATCCACAAAACGCAAAAAAACAACCCAAAGGACACAAATGTGTAGTGTTAACCAGTTTCTCCAGTTAAAAAAAAAAAAAAAAAAAGTCTGGACAGACTGAAATGAAAAAACAAACAAACTGTATGCCAGTATGTGCAAGTGTATAGAACCCAATGTGAAAATTAAATCCGCAACTAATTAACTAATGAAACGCTGCTGGGAAATATCACACCTGGATCCAAGTTTTATTCCACCCGTTTATAGCTCCAGATTAAGTAAGGCATGTCTTAGACAAGATATGATATCTTGATTAGAGGTTCTATTGATACTCTGGAGTCTTGGGACCACTTATTCCAGAACGGGCCCTGCTTGAGAACAGATTAAAGTAATGAATTACAGTAATGTCTGGACCTCACTGGTCAGAGATAAAGCCTGGATCCCTACATTAATTTAAACTGCCCGTTGTGGTTACACGGCACAGCGCTGCGCAACGTACAGCCGCATTAACATTCTTCATGGATTTACTGCAAATAACCATTGTTTTTAAAAGAAAACCTTCCACAATATTGCGAGGTGGTCTGTTGTGCCTAGAGAAAATACAAAAAAAAACAAAAAAAAAAGCAGTACATGTGCAAGTCACAATGTTATCTAAGGAAAACAAGCTCTATGCAATTTGATTGCATTCCTGCCTTGGCATGGTGACTATGACATCCACTCAGCTCTATACCAGAGAAGCACAAGCTTGTTTTTTAAAGTTCTAAAGCTGTTTCAGCAGAGGTCTAGAATAATTCTTTTAAAGCTGTGTGTTTTGCGAAGGAGAAGTCCACGGAACTGCTTCAAGATTTTAGTCTTAGAGGCGAGAGGCAAGCCGCATAAGTGCGAGTGACATGGATGAAGCCCGGCACCCCCTAGAAGCAATCACGGACGTGTATCGCGGACTCAAGTCTGGAGAGGGAACTCTTCCTTGCTGAACGGCTGCGTGGAGCCGGGCTTCACCCAAGACAGTCCCGACACCTGCAGGCCTTTAGGGTGATCCTCAGGTCGTCTCTGTGGCAACAAAACAAGGAATTAGGGTCAGGGATTATAGGAACGCTTCATGTTCCAACTGATCACAGCTTGATTTCCCAAAATGAACGATGGTAGAGCGATGGTGCTCCCCCATCAAATTGAGACCAAAAAGAACAGTGGGACATTAAATATAGATAAAAACAATACATCTTAGAAAATCAATCAGGAATGCACTAATACTGCAAACACTGCAAATGCATTCACTAAAATGGACCATGCATTAGATAATGTCAGGAAGAAGCCAGTTTTTACTTGGTCTTGGGAGGCGCACGGGAGCGTCAAGCACTCACTTTGTGTGTGAACATCTTCTCTTTTGCCTCTTCATGCACAGCTGGGTTCCAGGGAGAGAAACTAGGGGGAAAAGAGAAAAGAATAAATAACATTGTTTCAGCTTGATCTACATTTTCCCCCCATTGTTATGGAAAATATGCTAAATAATTAAATATAGCAATATTCAAATTAAGCATAAGTGGTGGCAGTTAGCGTGACATTTTGCCATTCCTTACTCTGAAAAAAAGTACTAGTTCAGTTCTACACTATATATGTTTTGCAGCCTAACACAAGACACCTAACACTTTGTTCAACTTGAGGAATATGAAAAATATGTGAAAGGGCAGAGGTATGCTGGGCCCAGAACTGGGATAAAAATTTACATATTGCTACACAAGAACAGCGGTCATAACCTTTTAAGATGTGTCTGTTTATAGCAACCTCATTATGAAAAATGAACACATTAGTTTACACATTGGTTTAATCTTATCTGCTACAAATTTCCATACCAATCAAATAGAAGCACACCCAATTCCACGTTTTAATCTGTTGGTCTTCAAACAAGTGATCATGTGGAATGAAAACCCTTTGCTGAAAAATCTCTGGTTTAAATATTCTGAGCAGCATTTCATTAGGGTTACTTGCCTTATTGCATAAGGATCATCTATCTTGGGTTGGTCAAAAAGGTGGCTGTTGCATAGTCTCACACTCTCAACCACTTTACTTTTGAAGAGTTGAATGTCCTTGTCATATCTGTACACAAAGAAAGCAACATACAATCAGGCTGAACCAATTATGCAATAGTTTTAACACGTCATCTGAATTTTCACATGGCTAATTGGGATTCCCTCAATTGTTCGATCAGAGATAAAGCCAGAAAGGTACATTAGCAAAACACCTTGCTTCAAACAGTTCAATTTTTGCAGAGCTGTGTTGAAATTATATAAGACAGTAAGTTTACATTACTGCATTTGAATGCTGCTGCTTCACCTATAACACATTATGCAACTACTGTACAATATGTAGGAGTCGTCGTGGAAAGAGAGTTGTATCTATTTGTATTCTGAAATAAGCCACGGCATTCAAAATAGCAGTCAATTAATAAGCAATTACAATGTTATTTAGGCTGCAACCTTGGTTAAAAAACAGGAGCATGTCAGGGTGGTGTGTTCTTTTAACTATGAACTAAACATTTTTTAAATTAAATTAAATTAATGAAATTAAATGAGCCATAAGATGCAATGGTTGGTGCATTTCCATTATAAAACATAGCATTACCATTACAGCTATTGGTATTTAAAAAGCATTTCAAATTTGTTTTTAATTCTACTTTCATCAAAACGCAATCAAGGTCACTAAAAGTGCATCGACACACTTACAGTACAGCGGCCTCTGGATTTAGTGGTTCCATGGTGTTGATCTTGTAGAAGACTGTGCGTGCGTACATTAACACCTGCCAGATGTGGTTATGGTTCCGTCTACAGAAGTGAGACATATTGTGAACAGCAGAAGAGTTTTAAAGTTGCATAACATTACTAAGAACTACTAAATAAAAGGTTGCAAAAATGAAAGTGTTTGGGCCTCATTTGAAACCCTGCAGCCTTCAAGGAACTCACCGTGTTTGTACTCAAGACAGTAATGATGGAATAGGTATGTGTGGTCATTATTGCATCCCATGTATGAGCATGGATGTTTATATATTTAGCAATGAGCTGAATACACTGCAATATTTTAGGCAAACTTGTTCACCCCTACTGATACTTGTCATGCCAATAAACAGTCACCAACACACAATTCAAAGATCTGAAATGATTATATCAATGGTTAAAAATGATTAGTTTCACAGACCTCCACTTTGTAAAAGCTCTCCTCACATCCAGTTCTCCAGAAACAGGGTCCACCAGCGGGTGAAAGACTGGGATGTCAAATACCACTCTCTGAAAGATACAGACACAGGGACATATTTCAAATCCTGAAAGCTTTCCCTAGTTAAATTCTAATTTATACAAATATCCCCATCCTTAGTTGCCCCAAGGAAGATATATGGAAATCCTGAAAAAAGGCCAATGCATAGGTTTTGTGGAATTAGCATACCAGGGGCATACAAGGCCTGAATAAAGACACTGTTCAAGTTGCACTACTCTTATATAAAGATTTAGCTCATGGTACACTCCACACTCTCACACTTTCCTGAAACATGAATGTGTTCTCATAATGTTAAGTCGCATAAGTGACTTAAGAGCATCGGTCAAATGATTGCAATGTGTAGGTGCTCTTTTTGATAAAGAAACCTGCTCTGACTAAACAAGGCATGGACTGCACCAGATTTGAAGGTGTGCTGCTGCATCTGACACAAGGTGTTAGCAGCAGATTCTGTAAATTGTCTCTGTGGGTCAGACCAGTTGATGCAACACATCCCACTGATGCTTGATTGGCTTGAGATATGGGAAATTTGGAGGCCAGGTTTCTCTAACCTTCACAGATCAAAGTTTTGCAGACAGGCAGGGTGCATTATCCTGCTGAAAGAGGCCATTGTCCTTAGGGAGAGCCAATAATAAGAATGGTTATCTTTGGCCTGTATTATCTAGGTGGTACATGTCAAATTGCCATCATCCAACGTTTACAGGCAGAACATTGCAGACTGCCATTAACCTGATTTTTCTTTCTTTTTGACAGGGTTGGTTAGGTATGCCTTAGCTGGCAACAACTTGTTTGTTTGTGTCTAACTTTACAAGTATGAAGAACAGATTAAGCTACTTAAGCTCTGATGTACTTTGGTCTGGACTGGAGCATCTGCTAAATGCCAGCATTGTTAAATTAAAAAGCCGTCTTGACTCCTTGACAGTGACTGTGTATAATGCATGCGAAATGTTGGATTTGTTTTGGTGCAGTAAAGCTATTGTACTCACAGGACATTCTCCATCCGGGTAGTTATCAGGAATATACACTGTAAATTTAAAGACACCATCCTGGTACAAGCCGTGGCGGATGAAAATCACACCAAACCACACTAATGAGAAACAGATAGAGATGGACAGCCCTTATAAATCAAACAAATGCAGGCACACTAGTTCACAATAACAAAGATGAGTTGCCTTTCTGATATTATACTGCATATACAATGATGTAAAACATATTTAAATGCTTTCAATCAGTCATGCTTTAAAAACAAAATGAATGTAAATATTCAGACATTATATTTAAAATATACATATGAAAAACTGAGTGCAACTGGTTTGACAATGCAAGTACACAATTTTCATAACTAAATTGTCCTTGAATAAGCGCACCACACAAGAGAGGAACCAGCAGGCCCTTGAGAAGTGTTATGGGATGAACTTCCAGTGTTGTAGTGAGTTACCAGGAGAATTTAATCTTAGAAAGGGAAGAACTTGGACAATTGAAGAAAACAATCCTACATGTTAATAAAAATAACTCAAGGCTGGTTTTAAAAAAGGTTGAGGAAGATTTTGAAACTCGATACATCAGAGGGACACTCGTAATTTTGGGGACTAGAGGACAGTTACTAAGACAGCTGCTATGAGGAGCAGGCCAAAACTGAACCAAAACACTAATTGCTGCAAAACACTAATTATTTACAGTTAACATCTCAAAACTGCAATTGCCAATGACAACACTGCGGTAAAGCACAATATCATTATTACAAATTGGTTTTAAAATGGTTACTGTTCATTTGTAGTCTGAATAACTGAACAAAAAAAAATTTCTAAATATTAAAAACAAAACATTGTCTTTACTGAGTCCATCTCAGTGACACATTAACATAAAAACTTTTGGTAACAGCACAAATATTGCTACCAATCTATTTGACTCATCAGTAAGCTCTTAAGTGAAAAGTGAGGACATTGTGTGTTCTTACTCAAAGCAGATCTGTAGGAGGGCTGAACGTAGATACCCGGTAGTTTCTGCTTTATCACTAGCGTACTGCAAAAGCAATCCAAAGACATCTTGTGAATTTAAACTGGGAGAATATGCTCATCATACAATAATAAATGACAGCAGGGAGCTAATTAATGCATTTTAAACTGGTCAGTAACGTGTGATAGGAAAACCAAACTCCACCATCCCCCAGAAGGAATACAAAGTGTACATACAACTCAGCGAGAAGGGAGTACTCTAGGTAGAAGGGTCCATAGGAGGCGTGTGTGCCATTTGTGGCCTGAGTGGCAGAAGCTGGTGATGATGGTTTAGTAATGGGAACTGCATTTTTAGGGATGGAGGGCAGCTGCTTCTTCCCAAAAGGAGGACGAGCCGGACTGGCTTTCTGCTCGCCTTGACTACCCTGCTCCTCACTGTCAGATCTCTAAACAAACAAAACAGAGAAGTATCAGTTAACATGGCATTATAATCATCTGGCAGATGCTTTTCTCCAAAGTGACTGCAATATGAGAAAACAATCTTCATGCAAGCGTAGTGCAAGAAGAAGGATAGGAGATTTTCTCTGAACATATGAGTCTTCAGGAGGTCTTTGAAAATAGAATTCTGTTTCTCTAGTCTCCTTAGGCAGCTCACCAGTTAGGAACCACAAAAAAAGAGCCTGGATTGAGTTTGCCTTGTGTGTAGGGATGACAGAGTTTAGAAAGGTCTGTAGCTAGACCACAGATTCCCAAACCTGGTCTTGCAGTACCTGCTATAAAAGTGCTATTTCACCAAGTATAGTACAGCAGTGTTCAATTACAAATCTGTACAGTATTTCAGTAGCTGTGCCGGATTTGGTAATCCATCTGCTAGGGTATCAAGTGTACTGAACTTGTATTTTTGGATGGAGCGACAAACAGCGCAGACTATTAACCGGTCAAAAACAATGTCACAGAACAGTCATGCACCATTGTACACCACAGGAGGTTGGTGGGCTGCTTTGTGTATTTTTTTAATACTAGAGCACTGCGTGGTGGAGCAAAGAAAACAGGAAAATAGGGCAGGTCCTTCATGATAAGAGTTAGATGTAAACTACATTTGTGTGTGCAATTTGCCATCACAGCTACTTTACAAACAGGCATGCATCCTCACAATAATTCAGATGGTAAGTTATGTGATCTACATGGCAGAAACATCCGTTAACATTCAGTTAAATTTCTCCATAACAGGAAGAATAACCACAGACATGGCTGCCTCTTAGGGACACAACAAAACTGGGTTAGCTTCTGAGTGAGCAAGTTACATCAGGCAGGGGCAGGGATCTGACCTCAAACACCCTTCTGCTCCAAAATGGCACAAGATGTATCCAAAAATGCTGTGCATCATTGTCAAGGAATCCCAATTTCTCCCAAGATTAGTTGTGGCATGAAAGACCAGATACTATATGATCATTTTGCTTAACTAAGGGCTGACTGGAACTTCACTAGTGCCTCTTGTATGAACTGACCTGTTAAATGGTCACATTAGATAAGATGTACAAATTCATATTTTAAATGTTGGGAGTTCAATTGATCAGATACATACCTTTTGTCAATGAATGAAGGCCTGCTAAAATCTTTCTGGATGTTTTAACAATCTGAAATAATTCCATACTGAAGACTCTCGTGGACAAAAGCATTGGGACACACCAATAGTTCCAGTGAAGGGCAGTCTTAATGCTTCAGCACTCCAGGACATTTGCACAACACCTTGCTTCCAACTTTGTGGACACAGATTGGGGAAGAGTATTTTTTTATCCCAGCATGACAGTGGTCCAGTGCACAAAGCAAAGTCCATAAAGACAGCCCCATCCAACACCTTTGGTATAAACTGGAACAGAGATTTCAAGCCAGGCCTTCTCGTCCAGCATCAGAAACTGTCCTCATAAATGCTCTACAGGCACGAATGCCGATAGAAACTCCAAAATCTTGTGTAAAGCCTTCCAAGGAGAGTGAAAGCTGTTACAGCATCAAAGTGGGGGGACCAAGTGCATATTCAAGTCTATATATGAATGCAGTGTCATTTAAGGTTACTGTTGGTATAATGGTCAGGCGTCTCAATACTTTTGCCCATATAGTGCATATGCCAATGTGATAGATCACTCCGTTACATAGGTCAACGGTCATCAATTACCTGGCACTAGCCTACTGCATTTGAACAGAAACTACAAGACAGCTGTCGTCAGTCTGGCAGTGGAGAATTAGGACATGAAGAGCCCTGAGGCGTAACTGAAAACCAAGGGAATACAGCCAGCTCCCAGTTCTACTACCCAGCCAGCTTCTCTGACAGCTAGAAAAGCTGTTACCACATACTTGAAAGAACCTCAAAGCTAGAGACATTCTGGAACTTGTTTGCTGCCAATACTCAGTTACTGTAACTTCCTTTGAGCAGCAACAAAACAGTATAGGTGTGAGGCAGCAGTCATGAGTCAGCAAGTCTTCGGGCACTGCAGAGGGAATTCATGCATTACTACAAGACAAACTGCTGCTGTGAACCAGTCCCCACCATAACATGTTAATCCAGAGGTCACAAGGCGACAGAATCCTCCCTTTATTTATTTACTTTTTAAAAAAAAAAAGAAAAAGAAAGAAAAACTCACAAAAACAGCACAACTTAAACAGCTCACACATCCCACATTATCACTGACATTATGACTTGGTGTTCAGTCCAAAAAACTGCAGCAATATATTTGTGATCATTTTCCAACCTCTACTTGTACCTAAAAATTCAACTGGCATCCATTTTTAAGATTGATCGCTGCTGTTTGCTTGGTAATGTAAAAAAAAAACCGCATTTTTTATAAAATTCTAACAAACATGACACCAGTCACTAATATTAATAAAACAATTCAAGAAAAAAAACAAGAAAGATAGAGTGTAAGAATATGGCCAAGAAAGAGGAAGGAAGGAAGACAAAAAGAAAGAAAGAAAAAAAAAAAAAGATATTACTTCACAATAAGTTGCTAGCAGTGACCTCTAAAAACCATCTGGCTGCACCAGCATCTTTAGTATGAAGTCACTTATTAACTATGTTGTACATGCACAGCCCTTCGCTCCCTATTGAGCAATGGAACCACACAGCTTTTGCTTCCACGCCATGTGATTCGCCAAAACTATGATCAACATTGTCTCCAAAACCTCAAATAGGCCTCCTGAATAACGGTCAATGCTCTGTGAAGTCAGACTCACAATTTTATTCTTTAGCTCATGACCAGTCTGTAGTCTTTTAAGGGAACAGGAGAATGACTTGTGTCAGCTATCAGAATTAAAGTAAAAAATAAATATAATAATACTGTCCATAGGCCAAACGAGATTTCTAATCTTACCTTACGACCGGCGTTTGCAGACATGCTCCAAAAAGGGTTCATTACTCATTGAACCTGCGCAGGGTGTGAGCTTCTCTGCCTCGCAACGGCATGCGCAGAATTCACTGGAGAGAGACAGAGAGAAAAAAGAGCTAATGAGAGACACAGCCAACACAATGTGCAACCTGATACAGAAGGACAGCTGCTGACAATCGAGTCTGCTTATGCCATCGCTTCTAGTCTTATTTCAAAGCGTAATTTAAACAGCGTTAGACTAGAAAAAAATTCACACACTGCGGAACTGATGATTCATATGCATTAGATAGCTGTCCAACAATAACACAAAAACACTTTTTCTAAACTACCCTTTAGCTACTACACTATATGGACAATGGAGTTGGTCGCCCTTTGCAGCTATTACTGTTTCCACTCTTCTTGGAAAGCTTTCCACAATATTTTGAAGTTTCTGAGTTTGTGACCATTTATTCTGTAGAGCATTTATGACTTCAGACAATGAAGTTGGACGAGAAAGCCTGGCTCACAATCTCCGTTCCAGTTCATCCCAAAGGTGTTGGATGGGGTTGAGGTCAGGGCTCTGTGTGGGCTGGTCAAGTTCTTCCACACCAAACACATCTAACCATGTTTTTATGGAGCATGCTTTGTGCACTGTTATAGAAAATATTCTTCCCCAAACTTTGTCCCCAAAATGTCTGCTGTACGCTGAAGCATTAAGATTGGAAGTAAGAGATCTAGTCCAAACCCAAAAACATAGCTGTGCCCCAATACTGTTGTACATTGTGCATTTGTTTCTGAATTTGTACTACGTCTGCAGTTTTGTCCATTTGTTCTCCGCATTTAACCCATGTGAAGCAGTGGGCAGCCAGAAATGCAGCACCCAGGGAGCAGTGTGTGGAGGACGTTACCTTACTCAAGGGTACCTCACTGGTGCCGCTGTCAGTCCTGGGATTAAAACCCACACCATACTGATCACATAGGCAACTCCCTAACCACCAGGACACCAACCGCTCCAGCAACACGGTCGTGTAAGATTTTAATATTGTGGCTGAGAACAGAAAACTATAGAGTATTTATACTTTACGGTTGAATTATAGAAGTGTTGCAGAAATGCATCTCCATTTCAGAAACGCCAAAACCAAGAGCTCACTAGACCGTTTGTTACTGACATTTGTGTTTTATTAACTTAATTACCTGTAGTAATAAAATGCCATCGTATACATTATCGAGTTACTGTGGTGATTAAACCGAGCTAACGTTTGTTATAAGCCTTCATGCTAGCTTCAGTTAGCCGGTTTTGTCAGCTTAGATGTAAATACTTACTTGAAAAGAAGGCCAGATAGGCAAAATCGAATGCGCACCAACGCTTTAACACCTTCGACTATCTTTTAACGAATATTCAGATGTGTTTTATCCATTCGGGTTACGAGAAGAGACCTAAATGGCATTTAGCGGCAGCAGCTAATCCATAAATCTAGAAATGCAGACATTCCAAATTCCTAAACGCCTCAGTAGCCTGATAATGGGCGGGATGTACGCTCTCATTGGCTGATTAAACGATTCCAGTATGCCATCATTGGCTGTGTGAGATAGGTATGACATAAGTGATGCGTGGTGATTGGCCACCAAGCTGTCAGTCTGTAACTATGATGCCAGCACTGTAGATAACTGCCGAGCTAAGACGATAACACGAGCTTCACAGAGCCAAAAATGTAATTATAAATGCCATAAATGCATAAAAAATAAATGCATGTTGTGTGATATATGGATGATATTTCACAATACGTAGAGTACAACAGGACAAGGGCAACAAAACGCGTACTGTGGCTCGTTAACATGACAAAAGCTGATTCGCTTAGCTAGAATGCTTTTTATAGTGGACAAAAGTATTGAGACGTCTGCCCATTACGCCAACCGGGATGTTAATAACACAACATTCAAATACAATAACGTGCCGAAATCGTGGTGATTATCAAGTTAGCCAAAACATCTTAATCAGTAAAGAACACAAAAGTACTAATTAGTTGTAGGAAACTGCTGGACCAACACAAACGAGTACACTATATGAACAAAAGTACTGGGACACACCTGATTTTTCAGGGTTTGGTCTAGACCCCTTACTTTTAGAAACGGGTAATCTTAATGCTTCAGCATACCAAGATATTTTAGACAAAGCCATGCTTTCAACTTTGTGGACAGAGTTCGAGGAAGGCCATTTTCGATTCTCTCTTTTGTCCATATAGTGTACTTTATTGAATATAGATTTAATTCCTTACCTTGTTAAGGTCCTGAGATACCAGACAGTTTAAAGCCTCCATTCACGTTGTTTTGGAGCCGGTTTGTTGTTGACCGGGTTCCCAGCTGTGCTACTTTTCTCTCATAGGCTTAAAGTGACCAGGCTAAATAACTATTGGCTGGTTTCCCTGTCAATCGCTCAGAGGAGAGATTTGATTGGTTTTTGAGATTTACAGTCCTCTTGTCCTTTCTGTCTGCTTTAGGTAAAATATAGACGTTTATTTGCATACACTATGGACAAAAGTATTGGGACGCCCATTGCACCTTCATTGTATTCAAATACATAGATTTGAATAATTTTAATCTTGTTCTCAAGACACATTAGCTCACACTATGTATATTAATGTTTTTGGACCTGCAGTTTAGATACAGATGGAAATCTGTCATATGCTAAAATATATATTACACTCTATTTTTCTTCCTCTTCTGTATATTTGTTAATCAAGCAAATGTGATTTTTTCCCCCCTTCTTATATGTATTTTGGACAAGTTTCTCCAGATCAGCGCTGCTATCTGGTGTCACCGTTTAGAGTTTGGTGTTCTGTATCTGAACACTGTGTGCAGCTGATAACAGACTGACGTGTGACGAAGATAGTTTCGATTTGTTTTGTTTTTTAATTAATGGTCTTCGGCAAAGCTCAGGATGGACTAAAATAGAGCAGTTTGTGAAAAAGGCTTAAAACATGTAGCGCTGCAAATAAAGGAATGCATAAACATTGTTTAATAATAAACTACTTACAAAAACTAAGACAAAACATTTCATTGTGTGAATAATTTAAAACAAGGTATATAATTACATGCCACTCGATTAACTTTATTTCCCAGAACCTCAAGCCATAATCAAAGTACTTCATTAGATCAACCTATCTAGACCCAGTGTCTACTAAAACACTTCTTATAACTTGAATAGGCAGACTGCACAGGTAGGTACTGTATGGACAAAAGTATTGGGACACTTGTTTCTCAGGGCTTGGGCTAAGCACAGGCTTTACGCTTAGCGCCATGACGATATGCTTGGATGAGTCTAGTGTGGAAGAACTTGAATGGCCCACACAGAGTCCTGACTTCAACCCTATAAAACACCTTTGGGATGAGCTGGAACGCAGATTGTGAGCTAGACCCACTCATCCAACATCCAGTGTCTGACCTCATCAATGCTCTACAAAATGAATGGGCACACTTGTGGAAAGCCTTCCAACAAGAGTGGAAGCTGTTATAGCTGCAAAGGGGGACCAGTTCCACATTAAAGGCCCCGTTGGTGTAATGGCCAGACGGCCCAATATGTTTGTCCAAATACTATATGTATAAATGCATTTGATTTGTGACATCACAAAAACAGTGAAAGTATTTTGCCGATTGGTTTCCATGAATGAGAACAATGAGAACATTCTACACCCAATAACATTCAGTTGTCCATGATATGGGCCCTTTAAGAGTGAGCATTAAAAACACCTGTCAGTGCAACCCACTGCTGCAAGCTGAAGATACACAGCCAGTGAATGGATTCTATTGGAATGACTGTACTTAGAGTACACTAATTTCTGCTGGTGGAACAAGCCACACAACCGTTATGAGTAATGATGATGTGATCACACAGATGATGCAACAGCCCCTTAAAGTAAAATGCGTTCACCAGCTGACGAACTTGGATAAATGCACCCTTTGCATATAGCACCATGGAAAGACCACTTTCCCTTTATTTCTTCATACTGTTGGTACAATTTGCAGCAGTGTGTGTGTGTGTAAAATGCACAGGTTGCTCTTCCTTTCTGAACTATTGCAGTGAGAGCTGTGTAAAACGTAAGAAACGCCTCCATATGTGTTGTAAGTGTAGTAATATTGCACACACACACTGCTCTTAACATCACTATTTGAATTGTTGCAGTTGTAAAATAATGATGCGGCCTCATTTTTCTCTCTCTTTTGACAATCAGTGTTGCTTTATTTTAAACAGAAGATAATCGAACACCATAACTTGCATTACAGTAGCTGTTAAAGTTTATCCTTTTGTCCATATTGATCACATATATATTACTTTCAGGTTCCACAAGATCACTGTCTGAAGAACAAGTTTGGTGATGCAACATCTTAAGGATATTTCACAAAGCAAGATTGTTCGGTTTAGTATGATGAGTCCAATGTCAAGGTTGCACAACAGGAAAAATGCAATCCTCAACTCTGGGTTTAAGGTATCTGGCTAATCATGTTCCATTTGATACCCACCCGGACTTCACGTTAGCAAAACAGATCTGATCTGGAAACTGGATCTACGAGTCTGTATGCAGTAAAAAGCTAAAATCTCTATGACCATAATTTCCTTTGACTAAGTTAAAGAAAAGTACATTTAAAGGAACAAGTTGGAGTCGTTTGGATATCTCAGATGCTAGACGGCACTCACAGAGAAAATTCTTAAAGGAACTGGGACCTAGTTATAGGACTTTATATTATTATTAGCTTAACTACTATACTGAGCCAAAGCACCACTTTGTAGCACTAATGACTGACAAGTAAATATTTATTACAGCCAATCACTGGGAAAAACAATCTGACCAGCTTTAAGGTGTCAGTTTCTAGTTTTGGGGATCAAGCTGGATCATCTAAAAGGAGAGCACGGATATGCAGCATGCAAATTTCCACTGGGCCAGTGCCTATCAAGAAACGGTTATGAAAACGTTACAGCATTTAAATGATAATCATTTAAATTCTATAATGTAAACATGCACCAAAATTAGCAGATCACCTCCAAATCATCATAAAAACAATACGAACTGCAACATATTTTCCTTTTATACCATGAATCCAAGTGCTGCATGGTATTAGAATCAGAATCAGAGCAGGCACGACACGCTGCAGTACTACAATATTAAGGAGGCTCCGTGATCTAGCTGAACAGTAAAGGAGGTGTCGAAAACTATTTGTTAACATTAATTTTACCTGCTTACTGGTGCATGGAGGTGTAGAAAAAAGTGATATACTATTATAGGAAAAGATTTTTGTCTTTAAATATCGTCCTTAACATGGGAACACAAGGTTAAAAAGGTTTTGTCAGGTTGGCGAATTATAGGCCTGATGAGTTTATTCTACTTCGAATAACAAATGTGTGTCATTGAAAGACATTGAGAAATTACGTCTAGAGTAGCTAGAGGTCTCAAATCAACATCATTTGCGCTGATCACATACCAGACAGCACTCAACAATGAGAAGTGCTAAAGGAACACCTATAGATAATTTGTGAAGTTCAGTTATAGGACTTTATATTATGAGGTTATGCAAAACACATAAGTTATAATAGATCTATGAGCTACACAAAACATGTTCATGAAGTTCTTTGCACAAAATCACGTTCACAAAGATCTCACCAGCTTCAGTCCCTTTCAAATGTTTTGTATAGCCCATAGACCTATTATAACAAACTACTATACTGAGCCAAAACATCACTTCGTAGCAGTAATGAATGACAAGAAAATATGTATTAAAGCTGTTTATGCTCAATTCATTCCCTTTCATTGGGAAAACACTGACAAGCTTTAGAGTGTCTGTTCCTAGATTTTAGACAATCCACTTAACGCTGAAAGACTATTGGGTGCATGAAGGCGATGTTTCTAAAGGTCAATATGTTCGATAAATTATTGAAGGTCAGTCTCTTGAGAAGACTGGGAGATGATTTTGCAGGTGGATTTAAATATTAGGTACATTTGCCAGATATCTAGCATAATAGAAGTGCATGTTCAGAATTGTTACTTTTAAAAGTCCTCAATGAACCTGGAATACTCCATTACAACGCTCTCATCACATTTCTTTTAAATTCTTTTTTTTTTTTTTTTTTTTTTTTTACCTTGAACCAGGCTGCATTTTTGCAGACTGGAGTCCAATTAAAAACCAGGCCATATTCACATGATTCAGATAAAAATAACTGCAGACATGAAGGATTGTATAATAAAAGACATTTCAAATATCAGGTCTTTTAACCATTACTGAACATTTGTAATGTAGACCACACACCTCTCTCCTTTTTTCACATCAGGTTGGTCTGATTATGATGCTATTTGTGACTTTGCAAATTTAAGACAATCCTAACCAGCCTTCACTGGATCTCTTGTTTTTAAAGATCTTTTTTGTGGGACTAATGAAGGTTTATCTTCTCTTTTTAAATAAAAATGTGTTTCTTATTACATGTTACACAAGAATCCACTATTCAATCTGGCATGCAGCGGCCTATACGGTTTAAAAGATATGGACCAAAAGGTAACAGAGACCACTTTACTACTCGTGGTATGAATATCGCACAACTTCGCTATTTATACAGTTTCTGATGCGTGAAGAAACCGAAGAAACAAGAATGAAACTTAAAACAAAAGAGGACCAAATGCTTATGTAGCTAATATAAAAAAGAAAACTCAAAATGGTTTAGATAAGCCACACTAGATAGTAACACCGTTTTGAGCACAGCTGTGAAAAGAACTATAGGCTGTAATGTCAGGTCACTTCATTTAGGCTTGTAAAAACAACTATATACAATTGACAAAAGTGGCACTGACGTTTAGGTGACAGTGGAAGATGAGGATATTTCTCGACTGGGGAAAGCATCCACACCCCTCTATGGGCAGAGAAGTGAGGAGCTACAACGGGTATACTGAGAACTAGCCCTAGTTAAACATTGTGCCACAGACTACGGCAGGCAGTGGGGCCTAAACATCACTGTCTGTCTTCTGGCTGACAGTTGTCATGGTCAGGCTCTGATATCTTGCCTTGTCTCCCTACAAGAAGCCGACGCCTTCCAAGTTTGGGCTTCTGCTGGCCCAACGAGGTCTGTGAGCGCCTCCGTAAGGGCTTTACCCTTTTCGTCATCAATGTCATACAGCTGTAGCAGCCAAATGCGTGCATGGCCGATGCCAACTTCCCTGGGCTGTGCTGGACCTTCTCGATTCCTTTTATCAGGTCGTGGGCTGCAGGCCACAAACTTGAGTCCTTCTCCACAAGCTCACACAAACCAGCAAGGCAGGACTTCAACTTGTCCACAGGGTTGGCAGCCTCTGCACCTGGAAAAGAAAACCCCTTGATTAAGAAAGGTAAGATAGGTAATATCTAATATCTAATAAGATATTAGAACCTAATTTATATAATTCAAATGGCAGTTTTAGCATCCATTGACTGAATGAAGCACCATAAGATTTTTCGTACTTTGGGTTCCTGCTCTTTAGCTCAATAAACTGTTAGAATGCTCACCTTCTGCTGCCTTAGTCACCTCCTGCTCCATCACACAGGTCTGTGTTGAATCATCTTCCTCGGGCTGGGAGGTGTCTATTGGGTCCGGGTTGGGAGGAAGGGGAGGACTGACAGGACTGTCAGTGGTCAGCTTAGTGCACTGATCTCTACACTGGTTGTTGTAGATGTCGATCTGCCTCTCCAAAGTCTCTGCCATCCCTGTATCCTCATAAATTCCATAATCCTGTTTGGAAACCTGGTGGTACAATCTGTTTTTAAAAAATACATTAATAATTTAGCACACTGAAACCATCAGTCGTCAATGGCATCATTTATCAAACAGAAAGTTTAAAAAAATTGTATAATCGATTTATCCCGTGTCTCATTTACCTATTTTGCTTCCTGTTAAATTGCTGTGTGCATTCTCATTGGGAAAGTGATTTGTATAGGTCAATTTTAGGGGCTATTATTTGTATGATTAGTTTAGAGCAGGGGTATTCCAACTAAAATTTTAAGGAGGTCCGTTTAGGGCAGTTGGATGGCCTAGTGGTTAAGGCCCAGAAAGTCCGGGTTTGATCCCCAAGGCCGCTAGGCAACACTGAGGTACCCTGAGCAAGGTACCGTCCCCACGCACTGCTCCCAGGGCGCCGTGTTCCTGGCTGCCCCCTGCTTCACTTGGTGAATGGGTTAAATGCAGAGGTTGA
>JBBPDH010000037.1:13849859-13862303 GCA_037974565.1 Clupeocharax schoutedeni
TCCAACTTTTGATTTGTCAATAGGAAGAGGGTCATGTGACACATCAAACTTATTGGTAATTTCACAAGAAAAACAACAGGTTAGCAGTCTTGGGAATTGAACCCACTACCTCCTGATCGCAGGATGAACACCCTAACCACTAGGCTAAGGTTGCTTTTAAAAGTGCTTAAAGATTCCAATTCCATAGCATTCCACAGCTGATCCAGAAACCAAGGCATGCATCATAATCCGCCTATACATTTATGGGACATCCATTCATGGGATATTATGTGATGTCCCCTTTATTTGGATAAATGATTGTGATATGATTGTGATTGTGATATGCACATTTACATTGATCTTTTTAGCCTATAGCAGTTTAGCCCCACCCATTCAGTGATGTTACTAGTGATGTTTTAGCCAGGACCTCTCTTTAAATGAAGCGCAATAAAGAGTGGGGAATCAGGACAGAGGTCATTCACATATACAGTACCAGTCATAAAGGTTTATTATTCATAATAAAAAGAAATTGTGCATGTTTTTGGCTCAAAATGGCTCAATTTTTATAAGTGGAAGAAAAAAAAGGAGTATGTGGCCTTTAACAGTATGTGATAATGAACATAAACGAGAGATTATTCCGGGACGGAGTGTATGCACCAGGCCCCTTTTTTCAGCTACCTAAAGTGCCAGTGCTGCTGGAGCCATGTGTCGCTCTGCGCTTGAGCGGCCCAGCCATCAGGCATTGATCTACACGTATATCTTACGCTGCATTTCCCAAGTCTCAATCAACAGATGCAGCCGCACAATTGATTAGCAAGGCAGTCAATGAGCAAGTCTCTTTGGAAACATATTTATTTATGTGTGTATGTAGATAAGTTAGAAGTCCATTACTGTGATTACCTTTGAGGGTTGGCAGAACAACAGATGTTCAAGGACAACTCATTCAATATTACTTAGCACAGAGTGGCTGCCGTCATCATGGCCACTGCCAAAGAGAGAGAGAGGCGGAGAGAGAGAGAGAACAGCTCAGCCCCTTCTCCTTACAGCAGCGTTAATTTTCAATATTTCGTCACTCCAACAAGAAGGGTATGGGGTTCACTGTTCAACTGATAAACATGATTTGTGAGTTTAGAAAGCGCTGCATTGCATTGTACTCCACACACAGCAATCCAGTAAGCAAAGCCTTGGCCGTTTAGAGTCAGGACAGGCCGAAGTTGGTTCGTTTAGTATGTCAGAAAGTGGTCTTAACCCCACATCCCTTCATAATTAGGTAATACGCACACACATACACATACACACACATTTGTATGTGTGTGCGTATTACCTAACAACAGATTCATTACAAAAATGAATTAAATAAAATAATAAAAGCCTAACAACCCACAAGTATAACTAAACACACAGAACTTGAATATAGAATATACAGAATATAGAACAAATACAAGGCACACAAGGTTAGAATTCCACCTGTTTTCTTTATTTGTATATTGTTTAATCTTTTTTGCCCCTCGGTCCTCCGGTACCAAGTTTGGGTTCCCTTGTTAAGTTAATATTGCTTGAGGTGCTTGAGGCTCCTCTTACGTAACACCTACATGTGAGTGTGTTGTGTGAAATAGAAATCCCTTCACTTTTACAAAATCTGCTAAATCTGACTCATTTAAATGTATTGTAGATAAGTCATGTGTATTGTATAATATATTTTTTCTTCCATTTTGGTCCTGAAAGACTTTCAAAGTCTCCAAAAACTGCACATGGAGGTAAACATAGAACAGATCTTTGGTAACGTCCTAAGAAAACATAAAATTCCATAAAACTCCATAAAACGACTAAGTGTAAAAGGGACCTTGATGAGGAGAGTAATTCAGGATTAGTGTTAGAAAGGAACAGAACTGTGAAATGGAGCTGGATCATAGCTTAAGGCCTATTTTCAAGTGTGAATGATCTCAGATATGAAGTGAAAACAAGATAAAATCGCCTTACGCTCTAAGACTGTGGCCCCCAACACTTTTGTAAATAATGCTATAATATTTGACGCACATTCTCTCCAAAGTAATATTAGATCCCAATTCCAACTCTTCGGCTTATGGAGGCACGACACAGAAGAGAAGTGCACGAATGAAAATGAAAAGCCGAAGTAGAACAATTTGCATCGGGGCTGGAAGAAATGCTAATTTGTTCCCACACTAAGCCTTCGCCAATCACTCCCATCCGTTTGGACTGATTGTGCCGCGCATGGATGCGCCCATTCATTAAAACCAAAATTATAAACATAAAGCATATCTCCGTATTAATATTTCTCCTTTTTGTGAAAGCTCAATCAACCATAATGTCCTAATTTTTTCGTCTCAGAACCTCATTTCACATTATCGCGCTAGCCAAGAGACGGGTGTCCCAAAAGGGATTTATTTCATTTATCAGGATTATTGAATTAAATTAAAGAAGACACTTAGCGCAGGCGGGGCGTGGGGAACTCATCTACTTAAAGCTACTCTTAAGGATCATTTGGGCAAACACATTAGAGACTGCAAACTCTGCTCTGTTACAATCCAGCTGCTCGCTTCATTCTTGAGGTGGGCGAGTTAATGCCCGTGGCCCTTATCACTTTACATCTGCGTTTACAAGACACACAGATCTGGAAACCTGAGTCTGTGTATCAGGGAAATGCAGGAATAGTTCTCTTAGCACACACAGCCTTTTGCTGTTCAGTAACTGAGGCATGTCATTCCCATGGCATTAAAGGGAAATTCCACTGATTATTTAAGATGTCTGCATAATTCAGTGGCTGAGATGTAAATACAGTCCTTCAGAGTGGCTTGATGTTAAATGGTTCATTGTAGAGCAACCTCCCGACTCAGATTTCTTTACAATGGTAAAGAGGTTGCGGTGGATTGGATTGCAATGGATTAAAGGAAGTCTACAGTACAAATATAGTTATTTTATTTACTATATCCAGCAACGACTGACATTCTGGTTTTTTTTTTTATATGTGTAGATGAAATAGTGGTAAATATAAAAATAAATCATTTTCTTTGAGTATTAGGTACTATTTTAACTCCCTGCATGTATCTCTAGTCCCTCTATGCATCTTAAAATATGTATCGTAAAACAAATTCTCATAATATGTTGTACAAATCTTATAACTCTATGAAATGTATTTATTTATACAATCTATTGTGTAACAAAGCCTCCACTAAAGCCTCACAATGTGCTTGCATTTAATAACTGTCTGTGAGGTAACTTTAATAGGCATCAGATACTTCAGATGTCTGGTTCCAATCCCAATCATTGTAAATCTTTCTGAATCGGTCGGTTCCTGTAGAATAGCACATTTCAAATCGAACCACTGTAAATGACTCGGGGGGGTTCACAGTTAACTGATTTAATTACTAAGAAAAGTTGAAAAGTTTGTGTAATTCTCCTTTAAAGTGACTATCACAATCTAGTAAGTAACAGAATATTGGCAATAATGCGTATAATAGCTGTAAATATGTATGTTTCTAGATAGATTTTTTAGAGAATTGTTTAATGAGCTTGTCTGAAAGAAAAGAATAAGTGACATAAAACAAGAAGGGACAGAAGGGATACTTTTCCAAGTGCTTTCTTTTGAAATTAACACATTTGTGTAAATGAGCAAAAAAATACATCCAGTTCATGCAATGGATCAAATGTACAGATTTCGTATCAGAAATATCTGCACTGTTTGTTAGCTTGAGGCCAGCAGGTGGCAGGCTTTCTCCACGGTTGGCCCGCTGCTGTCCTCTTGGGCTGAACTTGTGAAGCCCTGTCCTGTGATGTGAGTTTCCCAAGCCTCTCTGCTTCTGCCTGTGAAATGCATTCCCCCATTAAAGTGATTTTAAAAGGCAGCACCAGGGCTATAACCATCATCTCCCCAAAGCCTGTGCCACACAGAACGGCATGTGGTGGCTGCCACAAACAAAGGCATGGCACTCTTCTCCCCGATCGTCACCATTCCAGCCCCATGCCTGCCAGAGGCAATTACAGCCCGGGCCCAGTGTGAGGTCTTAGTGAGGCAATCACTGCTAACAAGATCAAGGGCTAACACCACTACCCTCCAACACCTCTCCTACTCTCTCGGCCGCTCCTTCCTTGGTGAGTTTCTTTTCCTTTCTTCCCTCGTGGATCTCTTTTTCTTTGGCCGTGCTCCGGAGTTCCAACACACTGTAAAAATGGTACTGCGCAAACCCGAGGCCCAAACTGACGGGAGATACAATACAGGCTACTCTGATATTTTAAACCTAATTTTAACGGGCTCTTATGGTAATTTGTAATATAAATTCATAATATCAATATAAACATTTCACTTCACACAAACCATTAACACAATCTGAGCTCCTTATGGCATAAGTGTGAGTCATTACAGTTAAAACAACTGGATTTCTATGCAGTATGTACATTTGTTTTTATGACATCACAAAAGTGTTTTTTTATCATTCAAATAAGCTATTTTTCAGTAGGGAGTGAATCATATGTCCTGTAAGTTGGAAAATGTTTACATATTAAGACATTTTAAGACATTTTTTCCACGATATGAGTCCTTTAATGTTGTGTCAGCGTGACTCAAAGCCTTTTTTCATCCTTAGTCATTTAAGAACACACTGCTGACATCCACACTTCCATCAGCTGTGTTTTTTCCACGTTTTTTCATGCAGTAACAGGGCGTTCCGTCTAACACTCTCTTGTCTAGCAAAGGCATCAATTAGCACAACGATACACATTTATTCCTTCTGTAGTAACATTAGCACTCAGACTAAACTAATCTTTAATTGTGAACTAAAACCCTGGAAGAGCTCATGGTTGAGAACCAGTGAGAGAGTGAGAGATAAACACACTTTAGCGAGAATGCGAGCTGAGCAGTCTGGTGGAGCAGGAGAGGGAATCCACAGCTCAGGTTTCTGGGTAATTGAGTCTAATTAATCCCCATCTGATCCACACCAAGCAACATCATTTGAGGAAAGTAATTGTTACGCAAGAGTGTAGCACCAAACACATGCAGTTTTAAAGCTCAGTGACTTCAGGTGTGTCTCTCCTTGCAGGTTACAGGTAGCGAGTGACAGGTGGAGGTGATACCTGAGCACCAATGTCCCGAATCCACCCTAAGCGCTCTCGGACTGAATCTGAAGCAAATGGTTCGTAATTCTTCCTGCTGTAAGGATCTCTTTATACTACTCTGAGAAACAGTAAAAGGGATGCACAGTTAAACCTCACGAGTATTTAATGAACTTCTAGTGAGTTTATAACAGAGCACTCTGTAGAGATTTGTGTGTAATTTAACTGCTTCTGAGGAATTGCCTAGATTACACTCCTAACTGCATTCTGTAGCAATTGAGGTTGGATGCATTTTACAAAAAAGTTGTTCCCCCTTCAACTGAATATTTTTATGTAGGAATTTATATTCACCATATAATATTAAATTCATTAAAAAAGTAAGGTTGCCCCTTATACTCAACACAGCACACAGTGTAAACAAAGTGAAATTCTTCCTTTGCCTTTAACCCATGGGGTTGCCACCAACAAGGGAGCATTGTGTAGGGATGGTACGTTGCTCAAAGGTACCTCAATAGTGCCACTAGCAATCTTAGGATTCAAACCCAAGACCTTCTGATTGCAGGGGCAACTGCTTAACCACCAGGACACCATATTGTAGTGAATTGAAATTTGGAAGGTTGAAAAAAGCAATGAAATAATCATTGTCAGATTTAATATATGATTTAAAAGTATACTTAGGGCCATCTCTCACACAATAGGATGTCTTGCTTAGGTTCAGCTAATGCTGGTGGGTCAGTTTTTATCAGACTACATCACAATGGCAATGCCTAGCTTAAATAGCATGAGGCCAGTCTAGACTGAACTCCTGACCAATCAGAGGCATCCTTTGGCTGAGATGGACACACTGTTTTTGTGTCTTCAGCATCAATCACAAGATCATTTGCCAGAGGAGGAAACACATCATGATAGATAGAGATCACATATATAAAGCACTTATTACTCTAATCAACTCTAATATGGTGGCGGAATTATTAGCAACAATAATGTTGCCAATAATTCATCAAAAATCTACTTAACTCCTCATGTTTCACACACCTTGCTATTTGGCATACATGTCACAATGAGCATCTAAACCTGGAATAAAAGAGGTCTAAAGTATCTAATCCAGGATGATCTAAACCTGGATTTAGTCAGTCATGGCTATTTGCTGTTAAAGTGTAGGACCCTTGATCTGTTTTAAGAGTGTCACCATTTCCACACATTAAAAATAATGATGAAATGAAATGAACAGTGTATTCTAAATATATGCACAGTAATTAGATCAAATTCAGTCCAGTGCTCCAGTTTCAGATTAGCTTGAATGGGATTTGTTGGCTGCCCAAGCTCGAAACAGTTGCTTTGAAAGAGCTCAGAGCTTGGACACGTCAGTTCTCCAATGCACTCATAAAGCCCTTGCTTTAACCCAGTAACTTGGCACGAGCGGCGCATTAGCTGCAATTGGAAACCGGTACGCTGGTGAGGTGATACTGGTGATGAATATGTATTAGTCTGTCTGTCTGTCTCTTTTCTGTCGCGTTCCACCCCTGGTGGCCTTGCATGCCCACGGTCCCTCTCGGGGAAGACTCTGGCCTCACGCGTGTGTCGCTAGCATTTGTTCTGGCAGCTCGCTAAATAATTTGTGCTCTGTTAGCGGGGTCATTGGATAGAGAAGCTGGCCGCTGAATAATTAATCACCAGCTACAATCTGAGCTGCCCTCTCTTATTTCCTTCTGCTCGGTCTGCTGCGATCCCCCTCGCATGACCCACCCTCCTGCTCTGCTCTTCCGTCCTCCGCACTTTTCAATTCAAGTAATCTCTGGCAGAAATGGTGGAAAGAAAATAACAATAACAATAATAATAATAATAATAATAAAAGAACAAACTGGCAGAGTTTGTCCTGATCACGGCCCAAAGGATCCCCTCCCTGCTCACACATCCTAACGTTCGTCTTCTCTGTTGTTGTAGACGGAAATGAAAACAAAACCCTGCGCGGCCGCGGGGCTTTGTATACCTAGCTAATTGCGTTTCATTATTCAGAGCACAATGGCAACCTGAGGAGAGGAGATGAAAGGGCTACAGTTGTTCTTGTTAGGGCCGGAGTGTAGCTTATTGATGTGGCAGTGTCTCAGACGTGCAGGAACAAATGGCGGATCGGTACCTGGCGGCCCCGTCTGCCTCAAAGTGAATATTAATGGCAGCCGTCTTCATTACGGCCCAGTCAGAAACTGGAGCGCCGGCCGAAATACACACCTGGAGACCGAAGCGAGCGAGTGAGTGAGCTTCAGTTTAGCCTGTTTGGTGGTTGCTCTAGTCATGGTGGAGGGATTTGACTCCCAGCCCATTTGCCGCCTGGCTCGACTCTTCCTATTTTACTGCTCTCGTTTACAGGTTTACATGCACAATGGCTAATTGTGTGTCAGTCACTGGTATTGGTACTGCAAATCCAAGTCCTAAAATGACTAGAATTACGTAGCTACCACTAAATCAATTCGTTTAAAAATAAAGGAGCAGTACATCTGAACACTTGTTTGTACTTGTGGTCATGTAGTTTGCATGTGTCATTACTTATATAACCCTATTCATTGCATCAGTGGGATAATTTGATATCGGGTTGCTTTTCCCATAGCACTTTTTACTTTTGACTCTTCTTTACAAAGTTGTAAAATACCAATTGCTTTTTATATTGTATTGAACAACCAAACCAATAGAAATGAGAATTTATATATATATATATTAAAGTACAAACCTAAAGTGGCCAAATTGGCTTATTAACAATCCTGACTCCTAGGAGTGCATATTTAGTAGCCATGATTTCTCAATTAATGCATGTTTTGCCTCAGCTCAGTTAATGAAAGCAGCCCTACTTCATGCTCTGTTTATTGCGATATGAACATTTGAATATGACAGCTGTGGGACTGTAGAAAACAGAATTCAGCTTGAATAACCGCGATTATGTAATATATGCGACAGGCCTAGTGCCAAAGAACTAAAACAATTCTGAGCTGATTTTGCGTACGGAATCGTAATGAATCCCAAATTAATGTGTAACTTTGTACTTTAAACTGCTAAAAAATGCCTCAGCCTAGTTTTTCCTCAGAGGAGTCTCATCGTTCATGCTCTTATTCCTTGAACCGAGCTGATCTTGAACCAAACCACACAGAAATTTGCGGAAGCAAGTACGTTCGGGAGGAGGATGAACAGATCTGAGTGCGAGAGGCTGGGAGAGATACCAGAAAGAGAGGTCATGTTGTAAAAGTATTTGATTAAGGGGCTCGGGTTCAGATGTGATTGCATGCTTTTCTCTCTGTGGCTCGCCATCGCAAATGCTCGGGTCCATAACACATGACATTACATAAATCAGAGCATACGGTCCTGTCGCCAGCGCTTCGGAGCCAAACAGCCTGACAGCCAAACACTGTATGTCTCCTCGTGTGTGTGTGTGTGTGTGTGTGTGTGTGTGTGTTTGAAGAAGAATGGCAGCGCATGTATGTGTCCTCATATCTGCGCCCCAGATGCTGCTGCTTTACTGTAAAAGATGCTCATGGCCTATAATTCAAACACAGGCACAGTCATCCTTCAGGTCCCAAAATAACCCTCCTAACTATCACAGGAATGATCTGTTAAAGACAGAGCCTTACTCAGAGCTAGCTATGGGTTTCGAAAAGCAGCCCTCGGCCACACACGACTGCTCGTCCTATGGTAATCATACGCTGGCCTAGGAAGCAGATGAGGGCTGGCATTACAAAACTTTCCTCCTGCAAAAGAGACGTTGTGGTGAACCAAAAAAAGAACATTTAGCTTGTCACTGAACAAAGTCACCATCTCTTGCTCATGAGAAAGAGAGCAAGAGAGAAAGAAAGAGAGGGGGAATTAGCCCGCTGTCAGATAACCACATCTTGCTGGACGTGTCCATTTCTATCAGGTCCCCATAGAGCATCAGCCAGATCTGACTGGTTCCCCTCAGCTAGATGGCTTGTTTGAGGGGGGGACATGCTGTTTGCAGCTACCAGCAACTACAAATGACATAATTACAGAAAGCAGAAGGGAAACACTCGCCTGCATTACTGTCCCTGAGACATAAGCCACAGATGCAACTAATTTTGCTTCAACACAACATGGGTGGAACGACATTGCAATGGTTTGCGGATAGGAGTGTCTACGTGTGTGTGTTGCGTGTGTGTGTATGTGTGGTGTGATTCTTGGAATTCATGAAAAAAAAACAGTTAAACCACTGAGATGCACGCTGATTTACACTATTTAAAGATTTACACTATTTAAAGATTTACACTCTTCAAAAGTTCTTTAATAAAAGCAAAATATAGAATAATGACAACGGAAAGAACCACTTAAATGGTTCTTAGTATGGCCGGAATTTGGTTAAATGTAGACTTTGTTATATAATTAATACAACTACAAAGACTTAAAGCCAAAATGAAGTTTGACAATTGATCAAACCGTCTCACAGGTAGAAAGGAAAACAATAAAGGGTTGTTGTAGTAATCCCTTACGGCTGATCAGGTCTATACTGTATGTATTTGGTGCATTTATATGTGATTATGAATGAGCCTACATATTAAAATTAAGACCGGCCATTCACACATTCAGATTGGTTTCTGGGTTTCGCATGGCAATTGGTACTGTAGGAGATGTAAACAAATGTAGACATACCAATGGTACCTGAGATATCCTTGGAATGTCATAGTGATACAGAGTGTAAAATTTTGTTAAAAGTTTGAACCTTTACATCACAAAATATTGGCATAGACATGTACAGACTGCTGAATTTTGATTGGCTGTTGCTAGTCATTAAGTTGATTGAGCCAAATGAGACTTTAGAAAATATGAACAAACGTAGCCAAGCGTAAACGAAATTTCAACAGTTTTGAATAAGCTGTTCTTGAGCCATTGAAATGTGTTCCCTATGGAGGGGCGGTCCGGTGGCCTGATGGTTAGGGAGTGGCCCCTGCGGTCAGAAGGTTGTGGGCTTGAATCACAGGACTGCCTGTGGCACCACTGAGGTACCCTTGAGCAAGGTACCGTCCACACACATTGCTCCCATGGCACCCCTTGTTGGTGGCAGCCCCCTGCTTCACTTGGTGATTGGCTTAAATAAAGAGAGAGAATTTCACATTGTGCATCCTGTGTGCTGTGTTCATGTATAACAAACGGACCCATTACTTTACACACTTCAAATTAGACATGTTTTCAAATAATGTAGTTGTGATGAAGTGTCAATGTGTCCAAACTGTGTGAAGTTTACATTTTTTCATTTTTTCACAAGATATTGGCTAGTGAAATGCTAGATTTTTGCACTGGCAGCGTATATTAAGCAGAGATGTGGACTCAAGTCAGAGACTCGGAGTTGCACCGAAGTCGGACAAACAAAGACTTGTGAGTTGATTTTAGACTCGCCCTCAACGACTCGAGACTTGACTTGGACTCGGGTGCTGTGACTCGTGAGTCATAAATAGTAAACCATGTCAATTTCATGGAATTATTTATTTATATCTTGCACTCTTTCGGCCGACCCGAAAACCATTCACCTTCCCCCGGTGTCCCATTACTATTCTCCGAGGTGTTTTTCAGCTAAAAATGGTTTTTGAGGGGTTGTTGGAAAGGGGTCTCCGAGCCTCATCTAACTGTGGACTTTCACATTTAGAGTGCGAGATAATATTTTTCATATTTAACATTTAGATTTAAGATCATTTAAGGCAAATCCTCCATGTTGGTGAGGGCATATCACAGCACGCAGTCCTGCCCCCTGCTCAGTAACAGCCAATTGTTGTGGGTGGGCGTGGCATATTAGCATATCTTCCAACAGTCAGAACTCAACATTTACAGCTCAAAAATCCCACATTTAGAGTCGCCATTTGTAAACATTGCCACTCAAAAACTTGACTTGTACCCGAGCACAAAGACTTGAGACTTGGTAAAGATGACTTGTGAACATCTCTGATATTAGGTAGCACGACTCCACAAAAAAAGAGTCGTATATGTTGGGCTTATGTGTCTCTTAGGTCAGTGAAGCTGATAAAATGGCCAGTAAGTGTAGATACGAATGTGTACTGGATTAAATGAATAGTTGGCGTATAGTTTAAACTTAACTTTATAAATAATCTTCTATAAAACACCAAAAAAGGTTCTTCTATTGGGCCTATTACGATTAGCCCTAACAGCATTGGTTCTATTACTGGTTCTATTATTATCACTGATGCCAATAATGTATGTTACAAGATCTTCATACACTCCAAAAAAAGATTTTTGCAAAAAGTAAGAAAAATCTGGTGCACAAAAGTTGTGTGAGGGTCCCACATAGTCTAATGAGCACAGTTGAGAATGACTTAGACCACACACACACACACACACACTAACAGTGTTTGTAATAAATTGCCAGGCAGTCATCCTCATCTCCCGTACAGTGCCTGCGTCTGAGTGCTGGCTAATATGAGCGCTAGCCTCATTTTCCAGGTCTGCACTCGGCTCTCTCCACGCACTCAAAACCAAACGAGCCATGAACCACCAACCACAGCTTTCATTTATCACACAAAAATAGGCCGATATTAATAAAGAACCCCTGATTCCTGCTTAACGGTGCACTTGGACTTGTCTCTGAAGGGATGTTGATGTGTTCAGGCCTCAAACTGAACTAGGATAAGTAGTCCCTGACGCATCAAAGCATAAAGATCATTATGAGCCATAAGTAACATTTCTTTAAACACATCCTCTAATAAGTATCTACTTAAACTCCAAGGCTTCCTGTTCAGAGCCACTCTTTTAAAGATTTCTTTCAAAGTGGTTTCTGAATGAGCCTTCATAGGGTTAAACTGTGAGATTTTACAAGCCACTGAATTAGCTTGCATCAAGTTTCACAATACTATTATCTTTATCCACATTATCATAGTTCATTAGGAAGGTGAAAAGTTAATGGCGTTCTTGACTCATGAAGTCATATAGCAAAAATCAGCAAAATGTAATTTCCAACTTTTGCCTTCCGAATAAAAGTCAAATAAAAAACTCTATAATGGGCAAAATGTTAAACAACAAGAAATAATGAAGGCACACCAGCAAGAAGGAACAATAAGGAACAAAGGCACAGAAGAAAGATTTCCCCCCCCTAAAATCCTCTCCTAATGAACATCACAATATATAAACCTTGAATAATACCATTAAAACTAATTAAAGAAAATCAAAGCAACTATAAAACAGCATAAACAAGTCTTGTGGGCAACACTGTTTGCTTTATGCCAGCATATCAGGAATATAGACTACAGACAGAGTCAGTGATTATAATAATAGGTATTTTATTATTACAATACTAAACACACATACATTTAGGAGCAGACCCCATCCAGGACTGTTCTGTTTTGTGATCCAGAAAACATTGTTGTACTATTTCCTATGTAAATCAATATATATATA
>JBBPDH010000037.1:13862403-13876363 GCA_037974565.1 Clupeocharax schoutedeni
AAATATAAATACATGTGTGTGTGAGTGTGAGAGAGAGAGAGAGAGACCCACATACTCACAAGCCTAAAGTTACTTTTGAAATAATACATTCGAGACTTGGAGTCTGGATGAAGGGGCAGTAAGCCAATAAATCATTTGCAGTGTTCTGTCTCAAAATAGTCATAGTCATGATGAATGTGAGTCAACTGGAAACAATCTATGAGCTGTAATAATCTTTTCTGTGTGTGTGTGTGTGTGTGTGTGTGTGTGCGTGTGGTGACAAATCCCGGAACATTTTAAGGTCAGCTATCCTTTTAGTTCAGTTTGTGCCATTTCGGCTTTTAACCACATTTCCCAAATGTCAGTCTCCATATGACAGATTTCTGAAGCCTCTCTCCTTTTGCCAGTTCATTTCAGTAAAAATGTTCTCCCTATCATCTTGGGTGACTTCTGCTGCTAAGGTACTTAGGTCACATTAGCTTTTATACCTTGGATACAAAAACCAAAGACACAATCAAGGACATTAAAATGAATTTCCTGTCAGTAAAGCTTCTAATACAGATGATTTGTGTAATTGAGAGAGAAGACAAAATAAAGCTCTTATAGTTCAGTAATTGACTCTTTATACCTCCCTTCATTTGGAGAAAATATGGAAAAAGAAGAAGAAGAAGAAGAAGAAGAAAGAAAAAGACATAATTTCTCGCTTGGAGCGAAATGGGTAATCTACTCCCGCCTGTTCCATCCCAGCTCTATTTAATTGATAGAAATTGCACGCATCAAAGAAAAAGCACACTGAGATTTAATGGGCATAAAATGGACATTAGCATTTTAAAGAGCTGGATTAAAACATTAATCCAGGCAATATTTTTTTTTTATCCGACTTTTCCTCCAATGAGATTGGCTGAGCCTAATCACTCCTAATGGGGCTTAAACTGGCTTCCCATCCAGCGACGCTCGCAGGGATAACACCAAACTTAAAGTTTCCTAAGAACGCATGCAAGAGCTTAAAATACCCAAGTGTCACTTTGGAGAAGCAAGATTCTGATTAAGATGTTAACAGACACGCGTGCGACGTGTTAGACAAAGTAGCGTCTGGTGCGCACGGACAGATAAACGTCCAGTTGGGCTTGTCTGAGTTTAGACGTGCTGAAAGAGAGATATGAACTTACCCTGCAAATCTGTAGGCAGCCAGGCTAATTCTTGTTAAAGCAGAAGGTTTGCGGTTTCATAGGGTGTGTTGAAGACTGCGTGCTTGATTTTTACCCCAAACAATTTCCCAAAATGCAGTTGATCAGCCAAAGCATGCTCAAATAGACTTGCTTATGTTGTTCCTGACACTGTATGCCGTGCTGTTATCTATCAAAATGAGACAACATCTAGACAGATAGCTCCTACTATTTCAATTAACTATTGTCCATATTTAATGGAAGCAAATTAGTCTGAGATGACTTCACAGTGCTGAGGTTTTAAGAACTGTGGGGTGTGCGATGATTCATGCTTCAAGATATCAAAGTAATGGCATTCATGCAATGTCAAAAACCACATAGGCGAGTCCACGTAAGATTACCTGACTCTTTTTCGTCTGATGCTAATACAAGATTAATTTGCCAATTGAAGGATGACTAAATATTATATTGCTTAGAATAAACATGAATGAATGAGAGCTCTGAGAGGCATGGCATACTCACTCATTTAAGACCCCACAACCTTTTGTCATATAATTATGAACATGTGCCAGCCATGCATTCAGTTGCACTGCTTTTAAAACTTAACTTTTTAAAAAAATGTAGCTAAAACATGTACCGTGTTCTTTGCTTTACACTATATGTCCCTGGTCAGTAAGTACGTATCTGTTACCTGTCAGCTGTAGTCTTTGCATTGTGTCCATTTGCACAGGACAGGTCAGAAGTGAGTTCTGGAGTGCAGAATCGGAATCAGAAAACTTCATGTTACAACTGCACAGACAGAGAGAGTCATGACAAACAGAGAGACACAAACAATATAAAATACAAAGTCTAAATAAAATCAAATAAAAACTCAGTGGGAAATACTCAATATGAAATACACTATGCTATATACACAAATGCTGGGGAATAAATACTACAGATAAGTACAGTGTTACAGTGAATTTCTAGTAACACAAATGGAGGTTGGGAGTATATTATTGCATGTGTAACAGTAAATCAGTAATACTGACATAACAAGTGATATTTCACATGGTAGAATCAATGCACATAGTGAAATAATTTAGCACGATATTGCACATAGTTGTCTAGTGCTCAGGATAGTAAGATAATAATCATGATAATACTTTAAATCCAATAAATAATTAAGTAGCAGCAGGTTATTACACAGATTATTATGTGGGTGTATGACAGGGGAGGAGTTATAGAATCTGTTGATGGTGTGGAGAGAGGATTTTCAGTGGAGCACTTTATGCTGGCAAGACTGTGGCTAAACGTACTTCTCAGTTCGGTCTCCACACTGTGAGGGGGGTGATCAACATTGTCCATGAAGGACTTGAGTCTAGACAATGTTCTCCATTAAGCCACAGTTTCAACGTTGTCCTCGCCTACCTCTGAGCCAACTTTCCTGATCAGTTTCTTAAGTCTCTTTATGTTTGCCACTTTCGTGCTGCCACACACAGCACACCACAGCAGAGAAAATAGCACTGGCCACAACAGACTCATAGAACATCTGCAACATAGTGTTGCAGATCGGAATCTATATGAGAAGTAAAGCTTTCTTTGACCTTTCTTGAATGTGGCCAGAAACTTCTTTGAGCAGTCCAGCTTATTGTCCATGAGTTGTAGCTAATTAATGTTGAATAACAGAGTTTTTACTGAAACTGAGGTCATTGATTGAGATAATGTATACCAGGGGTGCTGAACTCCAGTCCTGCAGGGCCGTAGTCCAGCAGGATTTCATGATTTCCCTGCTCAGAAACACCTCGCCAGTTAATTGTCAGGTTTAGTGAATGTGTTTAAGGAGGAGAACCATCAAACTGTGCTGGACACCGGCCCTCCAGGACGGGAGTTTGACACCCCTGATGTATACCATCATCTAGAAATAAGATAGGTTAGGTTAAGATAGCCCTTTATTAGTCCCAGAGCTGGGAAATTTGCATTGTCATGAAAGGAAGTGGAGGGAACAAGAGAAGAAATTAGCAGGAGCATAACCAATAGAATACATAGATATATAACACAACGGTATACTATAAAGTACAATATACAAATAACAAAAAAAAAAAAATGCAACGCTTGTTTTCCCGTGTCAGCTTCTTGTGTCTGGGCCCGAAGTTTTCCTCCTTTTTAGCAGCCTTAGCTCAATAGCTTCAATGCCAAATTAAAGGAGCAAACATCAGACACCAATCGGTCTGATCTACATTTGTGAAATGGAGGGAAGACTGTATACATTATAAGTAGATCAAAATGCTAGACCCTCTGTCAGCAGAAAAGACGCATATTAGGCCACGTTCACTGTTGGTTTTTTAAACCTAGAGGTAGTCTATAAATGGTTGCACACATCAAAAGTGAGTCTGTCCTGTCATCACACACTCACAGTGAGAGTTTGATGAGCGGATAAGTAAAGCTACAGGAAGATCAGGCATGTGCTGGAAGGATAAAGGGTTGGATCATCGCATTACAGGTAATGAGGAAGGGACGTCGACTACTGAGGGGTCCCCAAGGAGCTAAATATTCTCTTTCATGTAAGGGGAGGACAGACATACACACGTACGCACAGACACACGCGCGTCAAAGCCAGTGTCATACATAATGTAGGTCATCAAAAAGAGACGACAGGTAGAGACGAGGCCGTCCATAAGAACAGTGCAATCTCTGGAGGTGGAAAGAGACAAGAGATTTTTTTTTTGTTTTTTTGTCCTAACACAAGAATAAACAAGCGCCTCCTCGACAAACCGTGAAAACGTGGAGAGGGGTTTGCTGGCGCAGGTGGGCCACTGCTACAAGCATTAGCGGCGGAAGCCATCTTTCGCTTCCGTGTAAATAGTTTATACGCGTTCCTTTTCTTCCCTCTCTCTTCCTCCCCTCCCTCGCTCGCCCGCTCCCTGCACCATTACTCCATAGACATGGGTTTGCACTCAAAGCAGTGTAGGAATATTTGATTATACAGATTGTAAAGATCATAACACTGCTCTGAATTAATAAACAACGGGCGATGGCTTTCAGTGGATGAGCCCTCCTTATTTTTTATTGATCGGAGTTATTAGTGTCGGATTATTCTTTCTTCTAAAAGCAGCAGTTCAGGAAGTATTTTAGTGAATAAAGCTGCATCTGTGAAAAAGGTTTCTCTGGTAGCTGACCACCGGTGGCCTTTGAAGAACAAAGTTAAAGCCTGACGTGCTGAAAGCGCGCACACTTAGACTTACTTTGGTGAACTCGCACCTTGCACGCACACATCAGAGGACAAGTGACCTTTTGACTTTACCCCTTCTGCATTCCTGCATAGAGCTAAAGCCAAACACACCGACTGCAACACTGCAACCAGTGCACTGGGCGCCATTTTATGTATGTGATGCCAAAAGCTTCCGTGCAAGTAGACACTGAACTTATTCATAGCAGCCGTACCTGCGGTTCCTCTAATGTCCTTTTAGAGCTGCAGAACATCCTGGAAAACACGGAACTACACTGAACCCTAAAGCTTTTAATAGACATGAAGGAACATCAAGCGTATTATTGTTCATATTTAATGGGAATTCATGTAAATAAGAGTAAACAAAATCTCCTCTTCCATGAACACATCAGATGATAACACTGAAGCTTCTAAAAGGAATAGTGGGAAGAACCAGTATCAGTCCATTCCACACTCTCCTATTCTCTCTGGCACTCTCTTTCTCACATGTTTAATAAGTGAAATCAAAATCTGGTCCGAGTTTGCAAAGACAAAAAAAAATGTTATGAAGGAAATTTTTATCCAGGGGGCAAACAGTGGTCCATATTGGAAACAATGGCTCAGTGCTATTCCTTGTTCCATCGTCCTTTAAAAAAATAATTATAGTTATTTTCTCTGTCTGATATACATTAGTGGCTTGAGCAGAAGCCAAGGCAGTTGGACAGACTAAAGGGCAGAGATTCATGGCGAGGCGCTCGTCTTTTGATCGCGCCGGCCCTGAGCATCCATAAAGCTCAAACGCTTTGAACGTCCTGATAAGGATCAACTTAAGCCGAGCAGACACCGAGTTAAGTGGAATCCAATTCTGTTTTTTTGTCTTTTATCTTTTTTTGGCATCAGTAAGGCACTCTGTCGACAATTTACAATTTACAGACAAACAATTAGTAAGTAAAACTTGACCAAGTTGTCTCTGAAATGTAGCTCAATGAAATACATTTAACTGGAAAAAGAATAACCAGAGCAACAAACAACCAAATTAGACTTTTATAAACCATCACAAAAATATCAGAAACCATTTACACAGGACAACTATAGGAGGTGAAAGATGTCTGTGAATTGCAAAATGTACAGATTGTGCCTATAAATTAACCATAAAATCAACCATATATTTATAATAATGTAGTAAATATTTTTTAAAATGGTAAAAGTAGTATCTTAATTTTTATAAATTCCCATTTCACTTGAATAATGTATGAGGAATGGTCCAATATTCAATCTTGTTACATTCATTTACATTAAAGTTACGTTTTGTAAATCTGTAATATTTCGTTTACTAGGATAACATACGCTGTTAACATCTGCCTTAAAATGTATGATGACCATTTGACATACATACATTTTTGCAATTTGTTTCATCGTAGAGTGTAATCAGAATCGATAAGTGGAAAATGAATACCATAACATGCCTCTGGAGGTGAGTGCATCTCTTGGTTTGGATCTTGTTTGTGTTTCAGGGTCCAAAAACACAAAGCTGTGTTCACATCTGGAGATGGGCACCCAGGGCTGGAGCTGCCTCTTCCTTTTACTGCAGAGAGAGCGTGGAGAGGCTCCATCTCATCCCCAGCCAGATCCCAGCTGTACATGTGTGTGCCAGCCTCAAACACTGGCAGCCTGAAATGTTCTGTGTTTACCTTTACGCTGGCATCAGGTGTGGCTTTAATGGGCAATCATCATCAGACAAATGTATCGTAGGATCCCACAGGGAGGCAGTAATGGGATTATCACTGCAATTTAACATCCACTGTTTGTGCATCCAATCCATTGCTGTCTGTCTCTGTGTCTGCCTCTCTTTCCCTCTTTTAGCCCTTGTGACAGATTATAGTTGCACAGTGTAAAGCTGTCTTTCAGAAAACTTTATATGTCTTTGGTTTAAAAATCAAGCATTCCATTCATTCTCAAGGCAGAACCCAATGGCTCTAATCATTTGTCACAGAAAACATCTATTCTGTGGTATTTTCTTATTATTGAATTGATGGCTTGGCAAAAAATATACCCGTGGCTTTCCTCCAATGTAGTCGATCTGCTAGGATTGGTTTTGAAGTTTTGCAAGATTATACTTCACCAGTTAGCATTGTGCTAATGGTAGCACACATTGCAATCTGTTTGCGTTTATTGTTTATGTGATTTGCTGACATTATATGGCATAGTTGTCTACTAAAAATGGACAGCAACCATTGTTCCTGTGAATAGGAAACATTCCACCATACCTGCTAATGTTAATAATAATCAGTGGAAGCTAATTTGCATAAACACGTTTGAATTTTAGATTTAATTTTAATGTAGATTTTACTTATTGTTTTAATGTTTGCACAGTCAGTAACAGGAGCGGTTCAGGATACATTTCAGTGTGTGTTGTACTCGTATGACTGCATGTGATAAATAAAGAATCTTGAATCATGCTAATCAGTGACTTTTGGCTTTTATTTATTGTTTGTAACGTTAGCATTGACTGAGCTTTTGTTTCAGACCCTGAAAATCTTTCAGATACAGTATCTAGAGGGGGGAGACTCTTTTATGGCTTTAAATAATACAAATAGACCATGCCAGTGGAGACAGGGATGGATTGTGTGTGTGTATTTGTGTATGTGTGTGTGTGTGTGCGTGCGTGCGTGTGTGTATGTGTGTGTGTGTGTGTGTGTGTGTTTGTGTGTGTGTGTGTTTGTGCAAATGCATCACTGACAAGACAATTGCTCTCTTAATTTTGCCAACTTTCCCTCCCTGACCCTTTCTGGCGAGCATCGGTAAACAAGCCGCACACCTTGTCACAGACTCGCATTAGCCAAATCAACGCTAATCAGTATCATCGTCTTCGTCGTCGTCATTACAATGATTAGGCTTGTCACCGCTGCCACCATAACAAACCCGATTTCCCACCCGCCCCACCTCATCTCCATATTCATTGCATGCGCAAGGCTGGAGGAGTATTCTAATGAGGTCGTCGGCTGTTTCCTGCGCGGTTTTGGTCGCGTCCCGTCCCGCGCACGTCTCAGGTGCGGATCCTTCATTTAGTTCCGATTAGTGTGACGCCCGCCTCGCGCGTGTCACTTCCTTTCCTCTTCACAATTTAGGCCGGATGGAGGTGCCTGCCGTGGCCGGGGATCAGGCTGTAGCCGTCAGCGCCTCCACTGCCTCACCCCGACTCATTTGTAAGCCTGCAGTTGTCACGTGTCGGTATCAGTGTGTGGAAATGGGCCGGCCGGCCTTCAAGGATGCAGCTGCTATGTCCAATTATAGTGCCAGTGGCTCTGATCAGTGCAGTAACTAGTCACACACAGTCTGTGCAAACACATGCACTCAGGCACACACACACGTACGCGCTTTTTTGCATGTTGGACACGGGGGCCCTCGGTGGCCCCCTCCGCATTCGCTGTCAGCTAATGTACTTACATTATAATCCTGGACATCCATGCAAATGTAGGCAAGAACATGGTTAGATACGAACAGATTTGAACACTTATGTTGACAGCACAACCTGTTACAAATGGGAACTGGCAGGTGCTAAAACACATGCACACACACCGTACACACACACACACACACACAGAGGCCCTGTCTTGCCTGGCTTGTTATGGATCTTTCCTCATGTGAAAAAGTCCAAAGCTTTTCTGTATAAACAAGACAGGAGAGATGAGGCTCGGACCAGGTACCTGTTAACACACACGTATCTTCAGTGTTCAATACACACCTCCATTTTTTCAATAAGATCAGAAGAGCAGAAAGGCACCTCGACCTTGGAAAGCTGAACAGGATGTTACTGCCTAAAATCATCAGACCTGCAGTTTCAGGTTTGAATTGCTGGCAGTTTTGGTTTGTATTCCTTAGCTAGTTAGGGTCAGGTAGTTAGTCAGCTAAGAAATGGCCCTTATAGTCAAACACACACCACAGCACAGCATACAGTGAAGCAACCAAGTCAAGGTGCCCATAGCCTTCTGATTGCAACTTCCTAACAACACCCCCCCCCAAAAAAAACAAAACAACTATATCTTAGTGATTAAATGATTAAGCCAAATTGTAAATCCTGACAAAATTCAGCCTTATATATAGGAAAACAGACCCTTAGAACAAATTCTAACCAAATGGTTTTATCTCATTATGTCAACATATTTTATGTCACAGAGTCATATTTGTTGGGTGCTCTATGTCTCGACTTTTGTCCAGGAAACAAAAAGTGGGGGGAAAAACAAATGATGGGTCCAGCACCCATGCTCCTACCTGACCCAAACCTAGCCTGAACCGGGTTTAAGCTGATTTTTCATGCACCACAAACTCAGATTCTATGAGAGATTTTCATATATAGTGGATTTGTTTGGCCAACCAACCAATTTTTCTTCACATGCACACTCGTCGTTGTTCTCTCTAGAATAGTCTGGCTTGTGTAAAACAAAGCTGGTCTGTTTGGCATGGACAAAAAAGCTGGTGCTTTTGCTTGTGCCAACTGAAAAAGTTGAAAAGTTCACACAGACGAGCATATCTGACCCTCCGTAGGAGGTTGGGATGTTTTTTAGTGAGGTTTTGGATGCCAGGTCGGCCGTCTGAATCACAATGCAATCGAGGGCCTATTTGTGGAACTGTGACTTACAGAGTTTAATTGCAGTGTGGGGGCTTCAACATTTATTGTCCTACAACTGTTGTTATTACAAAGCCCACATTTCCCTGTGCCTTGACTCTGCACCCACCGTGCGATGCGATGTGCCGCGTGACCACCCCCGGCTCCCCCAAAAAAGGCTTGCTGAAGCTTTGCAATGGGGTTTTGTTATGTGCTTGAGCACGGTGGCCCACAGTGGAACCTTTCATCACGAGTGAGTTTGTCCCATAGCCGCTCGGAGCGATGATGTCACCGCGGGGTCAAACTCGGACATGAAAGAGGCTACGACGCCTGCCAAGGGTTTGTGGGGTAAAAAAAAAGCATCTAACCAGCAGTGCCCCGTGCGAGTCACATACGCTCACCATGTGGGGGGGAAAATATAAAACACCCCCTCGCGCGCACACACACACACACTCATACTGGACAATGTAAAGCCATTGCCTACTTATGATTCATTAAACCACAACACAGTGGATGACTGTAATGTCAGCTTATTTTCGGTAAGTGGGGACACAATCCAGTGTGGATGCTTCTCATTTGAACGACAAATGATTCCAAGCTGCTCTTGAGCAATGTGGGAGAGGAATGTGAACAGAGAGATAAAGAGAGAGAGAGAGAGAGAAAGACAGAGAAAGAGGGACAGCGAGAGAGAGTGAGAAATGTGCCGCGAGAGAAATAAGCAGAGAGAGAGTGAGAGGGACAGAGAGAAGTAAGCAGAGAGAGAAATGAGATGAGAGAGAGAGAGGGACAGAGAGAGAGAAATAAGCAGAGAGAGAGAGAGAAATGAGCTGTGAGAAAAAGAGTGCAAAATGAGCTGAGAGAGAGAGTCAGAAATAGATAGAGAGGGGGGGAGGGAGGAGAAAGAGAGAGAGAAAGAACGAGCGAGATGGAGAAAGAGGGGGAGAGAGAGAAAGAAAGAGGGAGAGAAAGATACAGAGGGAGAGAGAGAAGGACAAAGGACAAAGTGGAATAAAGAAAAGGCAGGTTGGCATCAAAATCTTCCATGCAAGCTGCTTGTTAATGCAGCATTTTGAAGGGGGAAAGTTTATTTTGCTGCACGGTGACAAAGAAGCTTTTAGATGTCAAGTGCCAGAGAAGTTAACAGCCAGTGTGTGTTGAAGTGGGCGTTTGGAGGGGTGGGGGGGGGTGAAGGGGAAACGCTGAATCTTTCTCTTTCTGTTCCCAAAGCTCCTTATGTTAATCAAACTTTTTATATATTTATCATTGTTTTTACTTTGAAAAAGTAGATTTCTGTGTTTTTTTTTCTGGTCTCCTCTGCCTCCTCGTACGCCTATCAGAGCGAAACAGAGTGTGCGCGATCATCCCGACTCTGCCTCGCTAAGACATGTGTTGTGTGGGGATAACATGGCGCGTTTCTGAACAGCTCACTGTTCAAACCCCCCCTAACCCCCTCCCGCCCCCAATCCGCTCAAAGGAAGAGACTAGTGAGAAGAAATAAGAAAAAAAAAACAAGAAAGAATGTGAAGAGTGAGGAAAACACTGCCAGGCTTTCTTTGCATTTCTTACTCGTGTGCTGTGATTCCCTCTCAATGCTGCACCCTCTCTCTCTCTCTCACTCACTCTCTCTCTTTTATTCCTAAAACAGTGCATGAACTTAAATCTCATGTTTTAAAGATTCCTTTAAGGGAGAATCAAAGTCTAAATATTTCAATAAGGCCCTGATTTATAATTCAAGAGATTTGCAGGTGTTTTAACCGACCGACTGACGGAAAGATTCATGCTGTTCACACACACACACACACACACACACACACACACAGGTACATGTCTTCGTCTGGCAATATTACATGGATTAGCATGGTATATGAAATATTTAGTGGATTTTTTTCCTCCCCATCCTAAAACCTAATAAATCAAATGGCTGCCAAATGTCATTATAAAGATGGAATCTGACTCGGCGAGAAAAGGCAGCTTTTCATATTCAAATGCGGAGCCAGGAGAAACGCCGGAGAGGAAAGGTTACTTGGTTTAACTGACAACCTCAAATGCCCTACATTGAAGAGAAATCGAGAGATAGATGAGAAGAAGTGGAGGAGCAGCAGGAAAGACTCCTTTCTGCCACCAGTGACTTACATTCTGCGAAATCTTATCCACAAATGCAAAAGAATATGTCTATACAATGCAAATTTACATTTGACAATATCCATAGATGTATTATTATATATATAATTTGCTTTCCTTTTAATTAAAAGAAAATACAGTCAGGTTTGATGTGTTCTCTTGAATCCAGACGTAGTTTACAGTTGCTTCTAAAATATATGATATATGAATTTGTCTATGGATTAACATGTTCATCCTGTCAGGTGATAATGGGGGAGAGGAGAGAAAGGATAGTTAAATGAATATGAGCTACATTTAATAGTTCATTCATACTGATTTAATACTTTTACACCACATGGGTTTTAGAAACAGTTACATAAGGGAAAAAAATAAGGGGCAGAAATGTTGAATATGTACATTTTTTGCAGTTATTTTTTTCACACTGGATGTAAAAAATGGCATATGTAAGACATGAATGGAGAAGAAGGGAGGAAAGAATATATTTTTATGACAGCATGTGGACAGTACAATGGTAAGAGCATGAACAAGAGAAGCTATACAACACAAGGGAAATATATATATAGGGTAGGGCATTAACGACCCCGATGTGTGTGATGACGGCAGAACAACTTTTATTACAGATCTGTAAAATTAACAGTCAACATGACAATTAAACAAAACAAAACAAAGGCTGGAATCATGCATTTTCTGGTAAATTTAAGTGCACAACTGCGAGTGGGAACAGTTTAAGCCATGGCGGGACGACACTCTGCAGTGCTAGCGTTAGCCATGTTAGCTAGCGGAGCCGTTTCAGTCTTCTCTGCTGAATATCTCTGGTCTTGTTGTGGTCTCATGTTTAGATTCCCACGCGCCAATGGTACCGCCCCTTTTATGAAGGGACTATAATAATTGGTTAAACCAAGAGATGCGTGTCAGCGTAAGCCAATCAGAGGCAGAGATAGCATTGCATACACAAGCAAGGGCAGAGAGAGAGGAAACACACGACTAGTCGACTTTTCTCAGGGGGCGCCGACTCATGCCTCTGTAGTCGACTAGTTGACTTTTGTGTTAATGACCTAATACAGGGGGTCCTCGAGTTACGCCGTTTTAAGTTTACGACGCTCACTCCCACTCGGTTTACACTTACAGACTGCAACTAGTTTGGTTGTGTGCAGCAGAAGAATACACAGTAATGCTGCGTATGAGTGAGGGATTGTCTTAGTTGTGTTTTTAGGCTTTTATAATTGTGTTGTATACATAATTATTCATTCATTCATTTTCTGTAACCACTTACTAGAGTCAGAGCCTATCCCGGGGTCTACAGGCACAAGGCAGTGGCTCACCCTGGGCGTGTGAGTCAGAGGAAATAAAATAGAGACGAAGAGAAAAGTGTATTGTCAGATATGCCACCACAACCTCCCTCCCCCCGCAGACCCTCCTTCATGATACTTTGTAGTCTTGTCTGAGGTTGACATAGTGAACCCTCTCATTCTCTGTATATCACTGCACAGTGAGATAACACACACACCCACGGAGAGCCGGCTGACACACCGCTTGTGTGTGTGTGTATGTGTGCAACGTGTGTGTGCGTGAGTGTGTGTGTGTGTGTGTGTGTGTGGGTGTGTGTGTGTACTGTCAAGGGTTTTGTCCTATGCCATCACCATTGTGACACCAGATGACAAAGAGGAGGGCAGTGTTTAGCATAGCTTCAATGGCTTCTGATTGACGCCCACCCGCCCCTGCACCACTCTCTCAGTATGCTGCCTGTCAGGCGGAGAGAAGCGAATGCAAAACAGCTATAGTGCTCTGGTCGACTCAGGACAACATGCAAATGGGAACTGCAAATGTGTCTATAGTTTACCAGCACAGACTAAATGATTTTGATCCCTATTAGTGTCTTCCAGTGTGGCAGTGTTGGTCTCCTGGAACGCTTGCTCCATACACATTCCCCCCAAAGCTCATTGGCTGACCTCACATTAGCCCTGAGTGGGGTGGCGAAGACAAATTTTGTTCTCCAGATGTCACAGTGTTAATTATACCAATTTGCCAGAATCATCAGTAATGAAGAACAGAGCAGTTTATTTGTTGAAGAGCAGTCGAACCCAGATTTCTCATCAAGGACTAGATTTGATGTATAATAACATAGGAAAAGGAGGGAGGCACTTAGTGGGCTTCAGAAACCCCCATATTTTAGTGACTATTCACAATTAGTTTAACCAATTAAAAAAAAAGGAAACTTACAATAATAGTTGGTGCTTGTTAGGCTGGACCACTAACTAATGAAGTGGTCAGGTGTGTTAGGAATAAGAAAAAGTCACCAGGGCTTGGATTGGGGACCCCCGTTTTAAGGCCAGCCAAATCCTGTCCTTTGCCAAATGTTGGCCACTACAGTGACATAATACTTAAACACGAATTCAAGTGTGGGGAGAGAAAGTGTACGCAGGTTGTGTTTTTTTTACATTCAATATTGTAAGTCTTGATGTATTTCAGAGGGCTGAATAAGAAATGCTCCATTCTGTAGAAACGTCAGAAAGTCAGAATTGTTTGCTATCTTAGGACAGTTTTGAAATAGAAAGTTTGGCCTAAGAATTTTGGATTGTGGGAAAAAAAACTGTCAACATTACATACAAAAACAGAGACATCTGTGGGGTCACCAGTCATTTTAAACAGTAAATAAAATGCCTAAATTTGCATTTCAGACTGTTACTACCATTGGAATAAAATGTAAGTTTCTCTGCAATTAACCATTTCACATCTCTTCATATATATACATATATATATATATTAGTGGTGGGCCTCTATCGGCGTTAATGTGAGACTTTTATCGCGCCATAAAAAATGTATCACCGTTAATCTATTCACAAAGTTGGGTTGGGAGCTGGGTCTATACTACACAAACTATGATGACTTTCACCTTGATAT
>JBBPDH010000037.1:13876463-13893568 GCA_037974565.1 Clupeocharax schoutedeni
AAATGAAATTAAAGTGATCTGGGAGAATATTTGGAGGCATATTTATGGTTTACACTATAAAAATAGGCATTGGGATCATTTTTTTTTTGGTGTGAGGGGGCTTCAGACCTTCGACAGAATTCCAAAGCCATTTTAATCTAGATGAATTCCAAGATTACAGTTAGATTAAGCTAGATTTAAAAAAAATTATCTATGCCCACCTCTAATACACACACACACACACACACACACACACACACACACACACATATATATATATATATATTAGTGCTGGGCCGTTAACGGCACGAGATTCTTATAGATAGTATATCTATACAGTTAATAAGGGAAAACTTAAACTTAAATGTATTTTGATGCAACAAGATTTTATTCCAAATCATGTAATAATAAAAGTCAATAAGTAAATGACATCATAAATGCCAAACAGTGTTGTAAAAAAAAAAAAAATGCATATTTTGATGTAAAAGCAAAAACTGGACACTTTTGCAGTGACCAAATCAAATGGGCTTGAGGAGTAACTCCTATGATGCTGTTTTATTGCGGTGTTGCTGTTGAAGAATTGCAGTAATGGGCCTATCATTAGTCTACTGAAAGAATGAACAGACTGCAACACTTTAAACCACCCAGGGGAAAAATGTCCACTTTTGATATACCACAAAAAGGGACAAGGCTCTTAATGATTGAACAACACATCATCAGATTGATAGTGTTACATCCTGATAGGTCCGAGACGTAAAATATTAATGCCAAGCTGGCCGAGTTTTAATTGCCCTCTTCACTTTCTTTTTTGTTAATCAGCAAAGCCGCGAGTTCCGGAAAGCAACGGAGAGCCATCGTTGTGAATCATCCTGACAAGATGGCATGGACCAATTACAGCCATGCTCCATTTCGCTTTGATGTGGCGGGAAGGCAGATGGATCAAGGCAAATCATTTGCACACACATACACATACACACACAGACACACACTCACATTATGGTAATGGCATGATTTAGCCCCGATGCTAAACTTCATGTAGTGTCTTTAAAAAAATGCTAACATTAATTACACTGTGTTCGGGTGGGGTTGGGAGGGGGGTGTCTAGGAAAGGGGTTGGGGGGGTGGACAAATGTTTTGCCTCAGCAAAGAGGCGCTTATAAATGTTGTAAATGAAAATGAGACAAAGTGACTTACCAGGACTTAATTATGCTGGGAGTGCTAGAAGAAACTGGTTAAAAGGTGGGAGGAAGGGGGTGGGGTCCCTGGTTTTCCACAAAACCTGTTGGGTATCTTTTAATAATTAGGTCTTAAGAGAGGTGCAGGACGTAAAAGAGAATGGGGGAGGAAGAAAGCAAGAGAGAGAGACATGGCGAGAGAGAAAGAGAGAGAGAAAAGAGAGAGAGAGAGGGTAGACAGGCCTACAAGGATGGCTTGATATTATCAGTCTGTAATTAAGTTGTCACTTCAATTATTGCAGCTCAAATTGGAATTGTCCTGGGTTGCAGCACTGGGCCATGTCTGTTTGGTTAATTAGTCTGGTGAGTACTCGGAAGACTACACACACACACACACACACACACACACATAGCTTCAGCTGAGCAGCAAACAGGCACAGAGAGGACGCAGCACAGCTCAGCCCCCTACAGAGAGATGAAGTACTGATCGTATGTCAGATCATATGTGCGCCCGAAAGCCTCTGTAGTTAGGCCTAATGGAGACACAATGAGACATTTGCTTTGTTGTGCCTCATATCTAATGCCTGAAATAGAGGACCACTTAGTGGCATTATGTGACGAGGGGGTTCAGATGCTTTTTAGGCCTCGTCTCAACTTTTCTTACCCACTTATTTGTCACATAGTGTTAAGGTTAAGCTGCTTATGTCCTCTCAAACAAAAGTGAACAACACTCATGCAACACCATTACTGCAGTCATTCCAGAAACATGTGAAGTCATTGTGAGACCTTTAGTCTATTTTGACTGACTATATTGACACCTCCAGAAAAAAGAGACCACTGTAATGTATCTTTAAATCAGCATCTCTATGAATGTGACAACCACTCCATGCCAGTGTCTGTTAAATTCCTACACAAGCACCTCATTCTGCTTTGTGAGGAACTGATTAGTGATCAGCTGAATCACATCTTATTTAATGAGGAAAAGTATAAAACACTGCCTTAATCGACTCTCTCCTCTCACACTGAGACCAGATGGATGGTAAAACACTACTAGAAGTTCCTCAAAGTTATTGTCAGTTTGTTTAAGAGTGAACAAGAGTGTTTTCGTTAAAGTATTCAGGTTCTGTAAACACTTTATCTTATTTAGATGTTTTATCATTTCGTTTAAAATTACACTTTAAAGAACTTTTTTTGTTTTTTGGAATTAATGAGAAATATTGTCAGCAGTTCTTCAAAACTAAGTTTAGGCGAAGCTAAATACTTGCTCTTATAGAAGATAAAACCTGAGAAACTGAACATTTCTGCAGTCGTCCCTTTTTACCAGAGCTACAGACATACATTGTACAAACATACAATATATAATTATTTATACTGCATGCAGTTTTTGCGATGTTGGATCTAAGAAATTATAACTTATAGTTTACTTCTGTCTGTGTAGTTCAGTCATGTCCCGGTGGACTGTGTGAAATAAAATTTCGCATGTCAGTGTTTTTTTAACCCACTCTAAGGCAGATGTTTCTGCCAATGTCCGAAAGGAGGCTGAGAGATGAGTGTGTGGTTTTAAGGCCCCTGCTGAGACATGACACTACATTAAGCCTAATCTTGGCCTATGAACCATTTTCAATGGAGGATAGTTATTAACACACTCATTACCTCCAGGCCCAGGTTCAATTTGTCTGGAAAACGGGCCCACAGTGTTTAGCATAATAGAAAAAAACGAAACGCAATACTGCAGTGGAGGCATATTTGTGTAAGCCTAATTTTTAATAAGATCCAGTCTGTCCACGCAGCACGAAGTGTTTCAAAGACTGTGGTACCACACAAACCACGGGTACACAAAAGGGATTCTTCCAGTGAGCAAAACCTTCAAATCTTCACAGTTCACATCACCAAACTGCATTTGTTCCCTTCTTTTCCCATGGAATACAGCTCATGTTCTACAAGCTAAACATCAACTAAGAAATCTTTCTGTAACAATTGTACATCAGAGAAAAATCCATGTAGTTAAAGCTATTGTGACAAAGCTTTGTTCTGTGGTCTAATACTGTCAGTGTTCAATCACTTGTCCTCTTCCTCCCCTCAGCAATGATGCTAATCAAAATCACTGTCTCCAGAGATCCAGGGCAATCTCTGTGAACTGAAGTTCTTTACTCTCACACATATTCACTCTGCAGCACAGATCGTTCTGTTCCTTTTCTTGTCTGCTGGCTGTGTTTTATTGTCCCCGCATAGTAATTTGGGCCGAGCGTTCTGACCCAAGAATGCATGGAATGATCAAACAGTGACTCGTCTTAAGGGATGACTCTGAAAATGTAGCATAGGCTGGGATAGAAGGACAAGGGAAATTAGCTAAACGGAGTAGCAATCAAATATTTTGCATTCATAATAATGTAGTAATAATGTGATGACTAATATATAAAATACTGACTGGTGTAAGGTCTCTAAATGCAATTTAATGGATGCAAAAGCTTATGTAGGCTTCCGAAAGTTTCATTAAAATAACCACCCTTTCCCTTTATCACAGCATCACAGATGTGCGGTATCCTTTCCAGCAACTTTTGGAAATAACTTGTGTCCAAACGGCTTTTCAAGTGTGTAAATAGTTCTGTCTCATTTGCTTCGATGCTCATTTTAAACTTGTCTGCCCAGCTCATCCCCTGCAGCTCAATGGGAAAAAGATCTGGAGGTTGAAGAGGACATACAATCTTTTTGCATTTTGGACTTTAAACTGGATATAATTTTATCAATACTTGTTGATACTGATAGAACACAAATTGAAGGTCAGTGCACTAAAACAGACCTGATATAGATTGTGGCTAAATGAAGTGTCACCACATTTGTTTTAAGTATTTCCAATGTTTTCTTCTACAAGAATTTGTGAATAATATGTTGATTATTATATATAGTATATAAAAGTATTTCCCACACATTATAAATGTTGACTTAATAGATATGTACTGTTATGACTTATATGGAAATCAAATGACCTTTTAGAAGTAATTTATGCAGAATTCAGGATAATAAACCCTCACAACGTACAAAGTAAGAGATATGAAGGTTCAAATTTTACATTTACACTCTCTTCGCATTATAAAGGAGATATATAATGTAAACCAGGACAATAATAATTAACCAGGACATTTCCAATCAGATTTTTTAGCCATATCAAGGGACCTTATTTTTCCACTTTAGATACTGCTCTTGACTCCAATTCCTTCAAAATCAAGAATGGAACCCCAGACATAATAAAAAAGAGAACCTGTTTCTATCTTAGCTTAAATAAAATGTAGAAAGCCCACTGTATGTCTTGCTAAGCCGCTATGGATTGTAATGAGTGGCAAAATCATACCTTATTCCAGCTCCAGTAAATGAATTTCACTAATGTAGCTCATGATCATGTAGTTTGAATTTGTTGGAAGGGACCTTTATGATGGAATATAGATGGGATACTGACCCTTACCATGTAGATAAGAATGTTTTAATTCGTGAGCCAGATAAAACTACAAACAGTGCAGAAATCCAGCTTTGCCTAGATGCCCACTTAACATATAGCCGGTCCAAAGAAGCAGACACCAAAAGAAGAGAGTTCAGATACTTGATCGTGGTCTTGCTGAAGGGGAATGTAAAGGAATAACTCCACACAAAAGATGATAAAACTATTCTACAGGTAGTAAAGGTCAGACATTTTGCAATATATATAGAGTAATGTGACCCCTTTGTAGCCATGTGTGAACAATGTGAATTTTTTCCATTCACCAAGTGAAGCAGTGCACAGGCACCAACAGGAGCACCCGTGTTTGTGAATGGTACCTTGCTCAAGGGTACCCCTGTGCAGTCCTGGGATTCAAAGCCACAACCTTCTGATCACAGAGGCAACTTTCTAATCACTAGGCCACCAGTTGCCACACTAGTCCTCAGCCTAAGAACTGATTTTTCCAACATTTCTATAATAATAGTACCTCCTCTTCCTCAGAATTTAACCCAGCACAATGGGGATCAGTTGACTCTAGGATCAGTCGATCATTCTGTACTTCATTCTATATGAAGACCAATTTTCGAATGTCTTTTCTGAGATATTGACTCTCATGGTTAAATAATACACACACCAGAGCCAAAATTATTGGCCAAGTATTTGAGTGGCACATACAAGAAATTTGATTCCTGTCGATGGTGTCTCTCAAGTACAACAGTATAAAACAATACTGTTGTAACGACACAATGAACCATATACTGAACAATATAATATACAATACCCAAAGGGTAACAAAGACATAAACAAGAAGTAACAAAGTACATCTTTTAGACGTGATAATAAATTCAGTCATAAAATTACATGTCATTTTTATTTTGTTCTGCATCCGAGCTGGGTTTTTTGACTCTAAAACGCACAATGGACAGCAACAAGGACCTCAGTCCAGCTCTGAAACAAGTAAATACACACTCTTCTCTCCAAGTCATGGACTTAAATCAACTATGGTCAACAATAACATCATCACGTTAGCATTTGTTATGTTCTGTGCAAAAACAATCGATTCTTCATCCGCCAATTCACACATGTGTTACCACTGTGAACCTCGACTCTTTGGGAGAGCCAGCAGTGTGTCACTGTGGATAAAGCAGGAGAGAAAGAAGCTCACCCCACGTACGGGATCAGATTAACATACCAGAGCTAAAGTTCTGGATGTAAATGCTCTCTGGGGGAGTTTGCATCAAAAGATAAAATAATAAAAAAGTCTGACAAACACCCAACAGTACACAACAGCGAGGGCCGCGCAGCGTATCAAAGGACTGAGCGTGTTTATAGGGGAGGTTGAGGTAGGCAGCGCAGGCAAGACAGCCAGCACGCATTTCAAGTCATTAAATGAAAGGAGTCTCTCGCCTTCCTCCGACAGTTATGTGGGAGAGGGAGTGATGGGAAGGTTCCAGATCTCAACAGAAACACATTGTTAAGCGCTGGAGCAATAAACGCAGAAAACTGCAAACAACAATGGAAGAAATGGCAGAACGGTTACAGCCATGGAATGTGGGATGATGCACAGGCCAAGTTTGTTCGCTAATGGGATGGTGGTATTTTCTGTCCCATATATGCAACTGTGTGTGTGTGTGTGTGTGTGGCCATAGGCCACCAAGGACTATCACACTTCCACTCGTCACACGGTATCTCTGCTGTAGGGTGGTCTTCGCATCAGTGGTTTGTGATCTTCAGTGGCGTGATGAACGGGACTGATCACTGAAGAAATGGTGTGTATCTTTCTTTATCATAGATGTTATGGAGATACGGAGCCTCCTTCACCTCTAATGAGATCCACATGGCTTGGAGATCTGCCGCGGCTGAGCTGTGGTCTGGCTGGCCAAATCCAGAGCCAGGAAACGGTGCAGTCAGAGAGGCGTTTTAAACGCCCTCCTGAGTTTCTCACTCTTCAGAAAAATAACAGCAGGATCCTCAATCTGAGGCGGAACATCCTTAACAGGGATCATGAAGTAAAGCTAGGCCGGCGTAGCCTCCATCTCATTCTCGCCGTGCCACTCTTTACTGTCAGAATAATGGTCGAGTTATTTAAAAAAAAGTCACCATAAAGTTGTCACAGCTCACAAATAAGCTGGAGTTGTTTTATGAGAGCTGAGCTGTGACTGGCAGGTCTGTGGGATATTAACAGTGACACTGTCCTCATGGACTGAGGCGACATCTCCGGGCCGATGAGGCATGAAAGGCTGCTAAAAGGGCCGTGTAAACACGCTGATAAATTATGTTTATGCGCCATCAAACTGCGTCATTTGCTGACACCAGAAATGTTTCTGAAGACTTGCAAGAGGCGATGTTTTTCATTAAGTCACCCATGTTAGCGGAGCGACACTGCTAATAATAAGAGCATTGCATGTGCGGTGACCTTTCCCTGCGGGCATTCAGTAGCATGCAGAAGTTTTGGCGTCCCGGTCAAATTGCATGGTTGGTTGCGCGACTAACTGAAAACAAGTATCCGTCCTCTGCACACTTTAATGCACAATTGTTGTTTGCTAAACTCATTGGGGGAGAAGAAGTGCAACATTTATGGCACATTTTATACATTTGCATGCCCTTTTTATCCTGTATTAAACTCTGCAAACAAATAGAAATTGTGCCCTATAAATTGTCATAATGCCACGTTCAAAGCTGCCATGTTGTAGCGCGTTAACTTGTTTTCATTTTGCGACAACACATCGCAAATAACTGTAAGAGGGAGAGTGAGAGACATCAACCCCGCTTTATTTCCTTCAGTCAGAAATTAAAATGGGGTCGAGCTTTAAAATACGAGTTTCAACATTGCTATGGGACAATCAGCAGCATTGTGCTTACCGAGACAGAAAAGCAAAATTGCTGGAGTAATTAAGTGTAATTAAGTAAATCTGTGGTCACCGAGTGCAGACGGTGTCCATTTCTTGGCCTTTAGCTGAGTCGTCCAAGAGGTGAAGGCGAGTTCACAAAGGTCTCGCACTCTGTCACCTCCTCTGGAACCCGTAGCATAACCACACAGCCATAATAACTCTGAGCCAAAACACCCGACTCTGAACACTTGGCTCCACACTAAAGAGCACTGTTTCAGTCCTTTTGGGAAAGTGCAAGAATTTCTATAGTGGCTAATAGCTTAATTAACCCATAAGAAATAATAAAAGGCAGTGCGAAACACAGGCTGCCAAATTATGTCAAAATGGCAATAACTCTTTCCCCTGCAGATCCTTCGAAAAAATATGCAGCTCATTAACCAAAGGGCTAATAGGCTAATTTCCTATTTTGCAGACATAGGGTTTATTAGTTTAAATCAAACATAGGTTTTTATTAAAAATAGGTGTGGCCAACAGGAATCACATAAAATTATAATTTGTTTTCCTTTGTGTACCCAGATATGCAAGTGTGTAGGCCTGTGGCCCTGCTCTATTACTGTAAATGCACATTAAACATTAATTACAGAAATGGTGCAGATACTGTTTTGTGGTCAGGGACTCTATTAAATCCAGTCTGACCTTTCTGTAGCCCGAGGCAATATTTTCTATAAACACACTTTTGGATTGATGGATGAAAGGAGATTTAGCGGACTCGGTATGAGGGACTTAGCGACTTGGGCACGGTCAGTATTGGCAGAGCGCGCTTAGCATGCGGTTTTGCAGTATAGCTGTCCCAAGGGTATTTAGAGTGCAACGCGATCATTAAAACAGTCATACAAAAATAGTGGACGTTTGACCCCTCCGAGACTGTAGTGTAGCGAATGAACCTCTGCCCAGTCAAACGCAGGACAGAGATTTGTGAGTTCACTCATTTTAAACAAAGTCTAGAGAAAATATCTGCTCAATACAAATATAAAAAAGAGATAAATAATTTTGTCACAAAGGTATTAGAAGCTTCAGAAAACCAGAGATCCCAGAAGGTGCATCTATACCTAGTTAAACACTGGTTCAGCAAAAATGTACACAAAGCCCCCTTTACGCCAAATGTAGTCAGTCAGTCAAAATACTACTTTCCAAGCAGGAGAATGTGGTTCAATTTCCCGGGCAAACTGCAGAATCTAAGAAACCGACATCAAACATCAAATATACTTAACAATTAATCTTATAGGTTTTTAAAAGAGGCCAAGTAAAGAAATAAAGGTATGTTATGTTACTTACACATAACAGCAAGAGCAGCCTTGAAACTTTTTTGTGTCTATAGTAATAAAAAATATGTATATTTTGTTAAACTATTGCTTTAATGAGACACAAATGTCATAGATAAGAGTATGTCGTGTCTTTGCTTCTTATCTACTTTTAGCGTACGGTGACAGTTGATGAAATATCACTTTAATGGGAATAAATGCACTTCCCAGGATTTCTAGCCTTGTGCAGCGTCATGCTGAGATGGGGCTTATTGGCATGACTTCTTCAACGTGCTGCTTTTATCATCAGCTGTCCTGTTACTTTGCTGGAGTCTCGTGCCCTTTCTCACGCTTTTCCTATGGGCATATGGTCTTATCCTGTGGAGGAGGCTTTGGCCACGCCTGAGCAGTGGGCAGCCAAAGAGCCGTCACACCTGAGTAAGGAAGATCAAAGCGCTCCACTGCATGAACCACGACCAGGAGAGCACCACCTGCCAAAATCCTCCCGTCTCAGCCTTAACTCGGCCCAGCACACAGATCTGGCCCGCACACACACCTAATCCATACGCCGATCCTATCCGTGGTGTGTTTGATATTTCCAGGGGGTTGAGGGTAGCCTACAAGGAGAGAGTTGGCATTTGTTGAGGGTGTCGTTGTATCTTAGTTTTTACTGACGCTTTTCAGGGGTGGCGTGGTGGAATTCTGTTTTTTGTGTATTTGTTTGTTTGTTTTGATGTTTAGCTGTGGAAAGCCACAGGCAAGAGAAAGGCAAGCCAGGGGAACAGTGTGCGTGGGGGAAAGCAGGAGAAAGGAAGAGTGTGTGCGAGCGAGTTAGAGCCTCTAACCCTCTCCGCACGGCCAAACCATAACCACTGGGGGCTTAATTGTGAAGGGGTTTCCACTTGTTAAACAACAGCTTTGGCTGGCAGCAGAAAAAGCTTCTCATAGACCAGAACCACTCAGAAGTCCAGAATCCCGCACTCCCACCGCCAAGCGCGCTCCAGAGCCGTTCTGGGGAACGTAGTCGAGCGGGTTCCGTGGGGACAAACACAATGATTAAACGCCGACTGTAATGAGGCAGCAACTTCTGCGGCACGAAAAGACGAAGGCTAAAAACGTCCTTGGACAACGGCAAGAAAACAAACAAATAAACACAGTAAAGAAGTCTGACAGCTATAAATAAGTTTAAGGAATGGTCGCAGGAGGAGGCGTCTACACAAAATGTTCCATTGTTGATTAAAGTGAGAGTGTGTTTAGTGGGAGCGAGCAGCCTGTATGCAGAGGGTCACCAAGACCACTTAAAACCCGGCTTGCACTCAGCACTCTTTCTCTGAGCAGCATTATTGACTACTTATGCAGCCTCAGCTGAACTAAACCTATTTAGTTTGGATTGATGCAGGTAAATGTCACAAGAGGTTCGGGTGATTCTTCATACTTTTTATGTTTTTACACAAAAGAAGACATATCTACTGTGTGCACTGCCCAGAAAAAATTACCCATAGCCATTTACTTAACATCTCGTTATCAGTTAGTAGTTTTATTATCTCTTAAATCTTTTGGATCAACAGTCTTGCATGCTTCCAATCAGCGTGCTTTAATTCAAGGCATGCATGTGGTGTTTTGGATGCTTAGGCCATGAATTCAGTTCATGAAATGAAAACCTGTTAGTTTTGGTCACTTGATCATTCTGAGGCAGTTAATGATCAGTCTAAGTTCCTATTTGTCCCATTATGCCAAAAATGGCAAAACACTGAGGGGACATCCGTACGTGGGTGAATAGGGTGAATGGGGGTGAATGGGATGGTGGCTAGAGCTGCCCAGTTTAATTTCTTTCCAAACCTACTACTGTATTTTACTGGGCCTATTTACAGCCTGTGACAATTTTAACCAGTTTAGGAACATTATGCACAGTTTGGAACACAAGATGTATTATTATTATTATTGTTCTGCTGAGCTCTTGTTAAAGTTCACATAAATTCGAACATACACGCTACAGATGAATGCTGTATGCTGGCAGAGTCATTGTTACAACACACGTTGTTGTTCATAATAGGATAAACTTTAATGATGGAAGTGCAAAATGAGGCACACTGCAGTTGGCCCTCAGTGCGGTTTAATTCTACATGTGTAATTCTCATCAGCAGACAATGACAATAGTAAATTAATCAAGATTTGCATTACAACTAAGAGCTGCAGTCATGAGGCAGATATACATTAAACAATCAGCTTTAGTAAAAAGCTTTGCAATGAGTTATTGAGACCAGCTGGCAGCGAATGAAAGACGCAGCAGGAGGGAGGCAGGGAGAGAGAGAGAGAGAGAGAGAGAGAGAGAGAGAGAGAGACTGGGTCATCACAGATGTTTATATCAAATATGAGTCATTTTATGATGTAAAAGCATATCAGTCAAAAGGCTGTGACTGCCAGGCGCAACTGTTTCAAGGCAAAATCATTTTTTTATATGCACAATAAAAGTGTAGAGGACAGCCTCAAGCTCAAGCATCAGCTTCTGGTCATGTCAAGACTGAGATTCAACAATAAAGTACCAAATAATGTGTACTTTGTCTGTTTCAGTCCTGAAATGTCTACAATTTTGTAATACTTACATTAAACTAAGTGCTTGTGACTTAACTGATTGGGTGTTGTGTTCTTTACATGGTCTGATTGCCACACAGTTACCATAGTCAACAAAGGGGCAGCTGGTAGACATCAGAAGGTCGTGGGTTCGAAGTACCCGGAGTAAGGTACAAGCTGCTGCCCGGGCACTGTGTTCCTGGCTGCCCGCTCCTTCACTTGGTGAATGGGTTAAATGCAGAGAGAGAATTTCGTGCTGTGGTGTGTTTACATATGGCAGAATTTTCACTTTTCACTAATATTTTAGCACTTAGTAAAATAACAGACATCTCCTTGATTTGAAATGCACTTATAGTAGAAATCAAAGGGAAGACTGTTTCAGCACCTGCCCCCTGGCTTCAAGCACAAGTGTGTTTCAAGTCAACAGATTTTCTGTTCTCCCACAAAGTACAGGGAAACATGTCAAAGTTACTGTCCATGATAATCGACCATGTGCTACAGCTGCAGCAGACAGAGGTTTTCTGAGTATTCGCTTTAGGCAAAAAATTATAGACAGCGATCCTCAGTACATCAAATTTATAGTTTCTCAACTTTCAAAAGAAAGAATGATACGCATGTGTAACACACTGTAAAGCCACAAAGTGTGCCAACTCAGGTGATTTAGTGGGGTCTCTGAAAAAGGGGCAAGAAGCCATAACCTTAATGCATTTCGAGGTTAACCCGAGGCCTAAGTTTAAGGTCGTTCCGAATATGAATGCCAAGGCTTTAGACCGCTGGGGACGCTGGGATAGGAATGAAACAGTATTGCAATAAATTACAGCCGTAAATTCACATATGTAATGATTTTATAGAGAATAAATAAAGTTTTACAGTGGCTCCTATCTGAATCTCAGCCATGTACTACATTTGTACTACTACATTTTAGTATTGGATTGGTCCAAAGAAGACAGTTTGTATATGGTTTGTTGTACTTCAGGACTTTCTCGCCCGACTGTTAAAACAATGGAATGCAACAGTTCTGGAGTTAGATCTCAAAACATTCATTTTCAAGAAAATGCTGAAAAAAGGAAACCCAGTGGTGGCATGCTGAAGGTAAGATTGGAACCCACAACCTCCAGAGGTAAGTATTCTACCACCATCAATCATCATATGGGTGCAAAGGACAGCTGTACTTTAATGTCTAATACTGTTTTGCGAGCAAGACAACATTTTGCCTGTTTTTGCCAATTTGTCTCGACTGCCTGACTATTGGCTAACTCATAGTACAGTCTGTCAAACGTTGAACTGATGAAGTTTTCCAATATACAACAGCTTTTTTAATGTATCCACATGCATTGGGGCCTGTTGTCCATGAGTGCATTGTTCTCCCAGAAATCAATGGCAAGAGTCAGAGCTGTATCTTTGACGGATGTCTCTGTGAAAGCAACTTTACACTGTTGAACCGCAAGACAAAGTTGTTATTCTAGAATATATACGCATATTAACTTTCCTGTTAGAGTTTAATAGCTCTGTGTGTTGATATAAAACAAGCACATGTGTCTTTGTCAAAACAATATTTTTTTTGGGGACAAAATGCTGAGTTAATGGTTTACCCAAGGATTTAGATTTCATGTAAGCGCTCGGGCCTCATATGCTCGGACCGCAGCATGTTTTTTCAACTACTGTGGCATTTCTCTGCGGCCTATTATCATAATTCATACTCATACATTTACCCCACGGAACTCGCAAAAGTATTTGCTTCTTGGCGACTTTTTCTGAAATGAAATGAGCAGGGGAGCTTTGAGTAAACGACTAATGACAAACACTTGTAGATCTGCATTAAATGAGGATGCCGAACATTAAAACTGAAGATTCAGCACTATGGGGGTTGTGAAGAGATTCATCAGCTCGTTTTTGAGTAACTTAAACTGTAACTTAATCAGTTCAAGCAGCCAAGTGGATGCGTGTTTTTTGCACCAGCATGCCTGTCACCACTTCTTTCCAGGTTTGCGTGCGGCAGAAAGGAACAGATTCTTTAGGGCCCAACCACACAGCTACAGGGAGTTTAATCCTGCTAACTCTTCACACTCTTCTTCTGTCATAACTCAATAAGGACCAGCTGAGCCGTGGAGTGACAGGCCCTGTGTTACGCTGAGAGAGCGAACTAAGTTAACCCGGAGCTGAAGCTGTCACTCACGCTGCAGAAAGACGTGCCATGGCTGAGCTCTTAGAACAGTTGCAATGTAGAATAATCGCAAATCGACATGCTTTCTGACACTGTGGGACAAAAGTGTCTGAGCCAGTAGGGACAGCCAACTTAGGCTTTTTTTGTGTATTTTGTCTATTTTTTTAAACAACAGTACATCTTATAGCGACAGAAACTACATAAGCACCAGTTTCATTGCATACACATGGCTTATCTAATCTTCATAGAAAAGTGCACCCCAAAAGTCACCATTCCAACACCTCTAGGAGTATAAAGCCCCTAGAGACTGGACTGTGGTGCAATGGACCTGCACACAAATGTAATTTTTTTAGTTCCTCATGTGAAGGAAGGCCTACTGTGGCCGCATGCTGGCCCCTCGCCCACTGGCCACCCTCCACCATCCACCCTCCACCCTTCACCCTCCACCGCCTCTCCTCTCTCCTCCTCATTATCATTTAAAGCTACAGACACAGAAAAGACACATCCTTGGGAAATCTCATTGTGGGACTGGGTCTAAGTAGCTGTAATTCTGCATCAAGGCTGAATTTTAGATACTGTATCAGGGGACCACTAAGGCCTATAATAAAGCATAAAAACAGCATTTCATGGGACATTTAATTCTTTTTATTTACTGCATAATTCCATGCTTTTCTTCATCATTTAGTCTGTTTTCAATATTAATCTACAATGTAGAAAATAATAAACTGCCATTGATGGACCCTGCTCTTCTGTTTTTCTTCACACATCACACTTCTGCATGAGCATCTGGCCACATCTTAAGTCTTTGTTTACTGATGCCTTTCCCATAGATCTAAATGAGGATGTCACTGCACTGTTCCTATGGAAACACAGACCTGTTGATCAGTCTTAGTAACTGAAGCTCAGTGCCATGTGCCAGATGAACTCTGCCTTGTCCCATAGCAATATAGTAACATAAATTTGGGATAAACGGAAAGCCGTATTTTGAAAACGACCAATTTTTCTAAACTGTTTTGTGTGCAGTCTTAGCAAAGGCTTGAAAATGCCTCCTGTGTGTTTTTGGGTTGCCGAATGGCTGCCAGATGTGATCGGGCAGGCCGTAACACTAAGAATGGTGACTGCTGAGTCCGTTCCAGCTGGAGGTTCCAGAAAACTGTGGCGGTGCATGCATGCACACATCCAGACAGGCAAAACGTAATGAGTCTCATTGTCAGATCAAAGCAAAAATACAGCCATTTAGACCTGCCTTACACTCAGGCCTGAGCGCACACACACATACACACATAGAGCTCTAATACCAGCATGTTATTACTGAACAAAAAGCTGCACTGACAAAAGCTACCCATGTGGTGGTTATTACCAATCTGATCTTTTCTTCTCGGCATTGATGAGAGCAGCATGTCTGAAATACGGAGGACATAATCCGAGCACAATGTTAGCGATCAGGACATCAAAGAAACTGCATTTCTGGCTGCACTCTGACTCTTTCTTTATTGCTTTTAGAGATAAGTTTCTTTCCAGGCCATTCATCAACTGCTTAAAGAAAGCTGAATATTTAGTGACATGAAGTAGCGTACGGAAACCGAAGTGCTCTCTCTGATCAGTTTTTGACTTTAAATCTTACACTAATGTCTGATCTCAGATCAGTACAGTGGCTTGGTGAAATTATGGTTTAAGAAAATCATTGATTTAACCTTAATTCAAATATAGGCAATCATTCGAGCAGTCTTGAACTGGAGCTACACTATATGTCCAAAAGTACCCAGGCACCCTTTCTAATTAGTATATTTAGGTACTTTGTTAAGACATGTGTTTAACTGCACGCACCTGGCTTATCTAATATTCTTAGGAAAAGCATGACATTTAAAATGGGATGCTCTACAGTGGCCAAATGCATCCCTAAGGTCAACAACCCATTGTTAGGAGTTTAAAGCTCCTAGTCACTGGACTGTTGTGTGGTGGACCTGCATCCTCTAAAGTAATGAGCTTTGGGGTAAGCTGGGATACGCAACTCATCACCCAGCATCAGTACCTCCCTAATGATGTTGCAGACTTCAGTCAGATCCTCACAACAATGCTTTAACATCTAACATAAAGCTTTTTTACAGGAGTCTGTCACTTTAGAAATGAGAGGAAACTCCCAATTCATGTTTGTGATTTCAGAAGAAATATTGGGTAAACAGGTGTCTACAAACTTTTGGACACATTGGGCCAGACGTACCTGCAAAGGCTTGATAGAAAACATACAAAATAAGTTGATTATGTTCATATTTACGGCATTTAGCAGACACTTTTACTCAGAGTGATGTACATCAGTGCTTAAGTAGTCGACATCTGTTCTTCATACCTAGACTTAGCTAGACTTAAATCAACATCTGCTTTTAACCAAGTTGCTGTCAGCTTAACACACCTTAACAAACCCTTTCAGGAAAAACAGTTAACAGGCAAGTGACTTCTTTTTTAATGTATAGGAAACGATGTATAAAAGATGATTGATGAAGAAATGAATAATAATGTTAAAAAAGGAAGTTGCTTCAAACAAATCATTCCATTATGGTGAGATTATACAGAGCATGAGTGCATACTGTGGCCTCTTCATGACATACTGTACATTCTCACACATTGTCTGATCCTGAGGACTGAAATAGTGTCATTGTGGTGGTATAAGGATTTTTTCAGTGTATATTCATGTCCCCTTCCAGCCACTGTGTCTGAGTCTCTTCACGCAAATTTACATCTGGCTTGGAGGCCACATAAACCTGGCCTCCATGAACCGTGAATCCAGTGGAATATGTAATCGGCCACACTTCCGATATCTCCGCCCATTTTCGTGATCCTTTTTATGCAAGACCCCCTCAAAAGCATCCGCAATGAGGAGGTGGGGCAGTGTTTTAACATGCAAGCGGCCCACAGACCCGTGGGCCCACATCTTGAGGCCTGAATTTTTGTCCTCACTTTTGTCCCTTTTTCAGTCATCAAACGCATCTTGGCGGATGGAACACATTCTGAGGAAAACTGGGACGTTCACTATAAGTACGTACGGGCGGTGGAATTAATGCCACCGCAGGAGGGGAAGTGGCCCACTAGGGTAAGAAAGTGTAATCCAGACCAGATTAGTTGCTGACAGACACCAAAGAGAGAGAGAGAGTGTTCTGCAATGTTGAACAAGAGTTAGCAAGAGATGTGAACTGGCCTATAAAATGTGCTGAGGACGGATGGGAAAAACAAGTGTCACAAAGAGAGAGAGAAAGAGAGAGAGAGAGCATAATAAATAGAGAGAGAGAGAGAGAGAGAGACCACAGCTTTCCTCACTTTATGCTTGTGGCTGCCTGACACCATGTTTGCTTCCTCTGCGTTGCATTCTTTTATTATTTACTACAAAGCCAAAACAACAACACGGCGCACTGGCACACCAGTAAATACCCGACACTTGTACACATGGCATGTGGCCTGGTAACTCGCATCTGCAGACACTGAACAGCAGCCTGTGACACGAAACAGTGTGTGTTCTCATTGTTTAATTTGACTTTCTCTGTCTCTCTCTGTCTCTCTCTCTCTCTCTCTCTCTCTCTCTCTCTCTCTCTCTCTCCCTCTCTCTCTCTCTCTCTCTCT
>JBBPDH010000037.1:13991506-14011200 GCA_037974565.1 Clupeocharax schoutedeni
GCAGCCGGACAGGAAGGGGCGAGAGACATAGAGACAGACTTGCGAGAGAGAGAGAGAGAGGGTGGGAGGGAGTGAGTGAGAGAGAGAGGAGGGAGAGGGAGGGAGGGAGAGGGTCAATGTAAATGTTATTGCAGTGTGAGCTCATTTGATCAAAGCCTCTGAAAGGTTAAGTGAATCCAATCTGGTTTAGTGTGTCTGAGAAGAGGCTGTATGTGTGTGTGTGTGTGTGTGTGTGTGTGTGTGTGTGTGTGTCTGTGTTTGTGTGTGTTTGCTTGCAGGGGGCGGGTAGAGAGGTGAACAGAGGAGGGATTATCATATTGCCAATGAAATAGTGGCTCTGCTGTGGAGCGCTTCTCTCCCTCTCTAATGCATTTAGACAGCAATTGGCCTTAATAACCTTTATTGACTTCAGCGGGTCAGAGCCAAGGATCTAATTATTAAAGTGTATCAATTTCATCGGAGTTTAGTGCTCCGCCGTTCATATAATTATTTTAAGGTCGACCAGGGCAATTAATCTCCATTCACTTATTTGATGGCTTTGTAAAACATTATAAATGTTGTGCCTCTATTGGTGCATATTCATCACAAAAAATTGTCTTTTTTTGGATCCAGCTTTCCACTTTTAGCTTGTTCCTTCATAGCTCTCTTCTGTTCCTTCGTGTTGTCACCACATTTCCGCCCGTGCCGTACTGCAGCGTTTCTAAGCCAAGCGCTGATTTCTGTGTTAATAAATACATTTATTTATTTGTTCTTCTGTTGCACTGCCTGCTTCTTTCAGCATCTCTCTCTCTCTCTTTTCCCTTTCTCTCTCTCTCTCCCTCTCTCTCTTCCTCTCTCTCTCTTTTCCCTTTCTCTCTCTCTCCTTCTGTCTCTCTCCCTCTCTCTCCCCATTTCTCTCTTTCTTTTCCCTTTCTCTCTCTCTCTCCCTCTGTCCCTCTCCCTCTCCTGCTCTCTCTCTCTCCCTCCCCCTCTCTTTCTTTCCCTGTCTTTCTCTCTACCCCCCTCTCTTTCACTCTATCTCTCTTTCCATTTTTCTCTCTCTCCCTGTCTCTCTCTCTCTCTCTATTTCACTCTGTCTTTCTTTCTTTCTGTTTCTTTATATCAGCCTCTCTCATTTTCTTTCTGTCTTTCCTTCTGTATGTCTCTCTCGGTTCAATGCTCATACACATCTCTTTCTCTCTCTGTCTCTGTTTCTTTCTTTTGCTCTACCCCCTTTCTGGTGCTCTGTCTCTTTATCCGTTTCTGTCTACCTTTCTCTCGCTCTGTTTCTCTCCCTCTATCAATATGTTTCTGTCTTTCGCTTTTTTTCTCTTTCACTGTGCGTCTTTCTCCACATATCACTGTCTGTCTTTCACTCCCTCCCTTTCTGTCATTTTTTCTTTCTTTCTCTTTTCTAGTTCTCTCTCTGTCTCTCTCTCGTTCTATCTCTTTCTCTCCATATATATACATATTTTTTTGTCTATCTCTTTTTTTCTTCATCTGCCTTCTTCTGTATCTTCTTTCTTTCTTTTGCTCTCTCTCTCTTTCTTTCTTTTGCTCTCTCTCTCTCCCTCTCTCTCCCTCTCTCTCTCACCACTCTGATATGAGAGTCATAATGCTGAATTGCCATTTAATCCCAGAGCTAACGACTGCGCTGCACTGTTTACACATTCCCCCATTTAGCCCACCTGCTCTGTACAGCACCACGCAGAAAAGAAACCGGCACCTAATTACTGTTATGATTCATTTACAGAGGAGAGTACAGGCCGATAATGCATTTTACATTGCAGGGCTACTCGTACTAGAGAATGAATGATGAATCCGAGAAATGAGAGAAGAAAAGAGAAGAGGAATAATGTTTGTGTGTGTGTGTGTGTGTGTGTGAGAGAGAGAGAGTGAGAGAGGGGATGTGCAGTATAATATGCGGGCAAAAGGTATTTGCTATTCCCTTTGAAGTCCTTATTGAACAGGGTAAGCTGAATTTCAGCAGGGCCTGATAGTGTTCAAGGTAAATACTTAAAACCCTTTAGAGAATTTCATGCACTGATTCGCCACTAGCAGGGTGTTTGTATTACGCTGTGAGTGTGTGGTGTGGTGAGTGTCTGTGTGTGTGTGTGTGTGTGTGTGTGTTTTACCTGGAGGGGTCAGACTGTAAGCTTTGTACCTGCAGACCAAGGACCTGTTATGGGCTCATTGTGTGTGTGTGTGGTATCTACAGCATCGGAAAAAAATAGAGGGACATTCAACACTTCCTTAACATTGTTTGAACCCCTGGGGCCTCCAAAACCAAAACATTCTGGTTAATAGACACACACGCACACACACACACACCCTGTGCACTCAATGCGAAATCTCAGCTGAAACTAATCAAATTCTCTAGCGGATGACTTCGGTCCAAATATACAGTCATAATGTTTTCTGTCTGTCTGTCATCCGATTTATTTACTTGTTTATTTGTGTTGTTTATGCGCATGTTCTTTCAAATCAAACAAGGTGAAATCAAGGCTAGTGCACAATACATCATTTGATTACGGAAAAAAAGAATTGCGTCTTTTGAATGCGTTCCGGGTCCGTTTCCGCGTCAACACGGACAAATAAAACCATCAGTAATCCTCAGGCAGTGTTGCTTTCATTTTCATATCAAACGACGTCCTGACACTATTTGTTACTTCCTGCGCTTAAGAAAAGCGAACGTGATAGGCGCTATCAATTTGAGCTTTTTTAGTTTCATCTTCTCCAGCGTCTGATTGCTTTTAGAAGAGTCTTCTCTCTTCGCGTGCGGATGTTTTGTTATTGATGGCGCGGAGAGAAATTTGCTTTAGTTTCTGGGGGAGCGGTTGATGTTGACAGTGTGCGTTCTCGTTCTCGCTGCTTTGAAGGCGTACACCGCTTTTTCTTCGGAAACAAACGAACACATTACGACGTCTGATCTGTCTTTCTTGCTTAGAGCCTCATCAGACCCTCTGTTTGTTGGTTTATTTATTGGGTTGGTGGGTTGTTTATCTGCGTCTTTCTTCCTTCAATGGGTCAGTGCGATAATTGTTGGGAGATAGAGGAGAGTGCTAAAGAGGAATTACAGATCAGGGCTGATAAATCACAGGTACACACACACACACACACACACACACACACACACTGTTAGTCTTTCTTTATTCTCTCTCAATTCTCTCTCTCTCTCTCTTTCTGTCTTCACCCCTCCCTCCTGATAGAATTAGTCTTTAGAAGCCTAAAATTATTTTGCTGCCTCCACCTAACATTAACGCTCTCTCTTCGCGTTATTGCTTTATATGTTTTATATGTACTTAATGTGCTAAAATGTAATGTATTTATTTAATTTATTACATTGTGTTTTACACCTTCCACCCTTTAAAATGATATTATTGCTAAAGGTTTAAAGATAAAAATCACATCGGCCACAGAAATATGTATGCTGCCGATATTTGCTACTAAAGCATGTACAGTTTGCAGCAAAGATATACATTGTCCACTTGCAGAAGAGAATTGTGTACTTCATTTCAATAACATGCAATTTAATATACTGCTTCTTAATGAATCTGCAGTGGTAAGGTGGCTTGCTAATATGTATATTTTGATTAATCTACTTGCCTCTGTTACTGGTAGAAATACTGGTAGAGTTTGATGGTCATATGCATTGATTGCCATATAGTGTATGAATTAGATTAGTGTAAAAAAAAAAAGAGTATAAAATGTAAGTAACACCACATACATTTTAAAGTCTGCCTTGTTTGTCTTTTTCCAGAAAATCAATGTCACATGATCTGTTCTTGTTACATCTGTTTTAAAGATGTAATATTTTTAAAGTCTGCTTACGAAGGTGCACTTCTTTTTTTTCCTAGCATGTTTTTTCCAGCCCTTTCTTTTTTTCCCTCCATGTTGCTGTTTTAATTCTCTGAAGTCATCAGCGGGATATTGGACTGTAGACTAAGCCGTGAGTCAGAACAACAGCGATCCCTTCGCCAAGCCACTGTAAAATTGTTGGATGCGCTTGAAAAATCGCAGAGAAAGGAGGGATAATGGAGAAGATGCTCCAGATCATTTTGGAGGGAGGGAGAGAGAAAGAGAAAGAAAGGAATAGGAGCAAAGCAGAAAAACAGATTTACTGTCTCCATCCTTTTAATTAACTGTTTAACCATTAGCGATTTAACCATTAACCAATTCCATCAGCGAAACACAAAAATCCCAGTATGAGGCCCTAAAACTACTAAGACAGAATTAATTCACACATATTGTTTTTCCCTTTAAAATATAGCTTTTTTAAAAAAACGAATCTTCACTGCCATTTTGTACAACTTTCAATTATTTTTTTCTAAGCGGTCAAGTACTGTAACATCCAGGCATAGAAGGACAAGAGGGGATGCATTTTCAAACACATGCAAAATTTATATACAGCTAACGTACAAAGAAAACACAATTAAACAGCAATACGGTACTCCAAAAACGTGTGAATGGTTACGAATGACCAGCAAGAACAAACACAGAGGCTACGGCATAGGGGCAGCTGGTGGCTGGTTAAAAATTTGTAGGTGCGATCAGAAAGTTGTAGGTTTGAATCCCAAGACTGCTAATGGCACCACTCAGGTACCACACACACTGCTCCCTGGGATGTTCCTGGCTTGGGTGAATGGGATAAATGCAGAGAAAGAATTTTGTACTGTTCACACTGTGTGCTGTGGTGTGTTCATGTATGACAAAAATTGTCACTTTACACTTTTTACACTTTACATATTCACTGGGTCAGAATAGGAAACACCTGGGAAAGGGGCGGAGACATAAACAGGTGAATACGTTGATCAAGGGCCAAGGCTAAGGACGAACTTAGTCTTGGCACAGCGGAAAACAAAGCAGAAAGGGGCAAAGCATAGCTAAGTGTAACGTACATCAGTCTGACTGGGTATTGCCACACCTGCTGCTAGGGATAAACAGTGTGCCGGTAAACAGAGTTGACGAGAGTTATCAGGAGATCTAACCCAGCAGCTCCAAAACAGGAACCACACCAGGAATCAACACAAAAGCGTATAAGATCCTGCTTGACTGAACTAAGAATAGCAACGCAGAAGAGCCCTGTACTGGCTGTTATAAAGTAAAGTGAAAATAGTACAGTGCTGCCTTATAGTCATGCATGAACACACCGCAGCACAGCACACAGTGTGAACAATGTGATTTTTTTTCTCTGCATTTTATACATTCACCAAATGAAGCCAGAGGCAGCCAGTGATCCAGGGAGCCGTATCTTGCTGAAGGATACCTCAGTGGTGCCACTGGATTTAAACCCACAACCTTCTGATCTCTGTGGCAACTCCCTGATATAACACTACTTCACATTTAATGATCATGTAATATGACCAAAAAGGTTCAGATGTTGGCGTACAACTATACACTGGAATGAATTTCATGTATTTAATGTTAATGGAATTTTTCATGGTAGTTTCAGTAGTTTCATATTCTTTCATCAGTCTTTACAAGGCAACAATTTGGGCAAACAAAACACATGAAAAAAAAAGATATGCAAAATGTAGCAAAACCTGACATTTAGTAGGAAGAAAACAACAAAAACAACAAAAAAGAACTAATGGGGGCAGGAAAGCTGAGCTAATTAACAGAAAGTGATGAAACCACTAAGTAGGCTCAATTTCTGCTCTACTTTATTTCAGGATTTTGGGACTTTTGACAACTGACTATCATACTTGACCAAACACAGTTAAAACAGACAGTCACATCAAAATAGGTGTTTGTGGTTGAGCATGCAAACACGTTGCTTTGCATTCCTTTGCATATCCCACAGTGTGAAACATGATGAACATGAAAGATCAAAATCTTTCACACAAAGGAGAATTCAGTGGTGGAAATGGTTCAGTTAACTGACATTCTTCGATGATTTTTATCATTAGGAAGACGTAAAGTAAGACAACAATAAGCGCAAACTTGAAACCCAGCAGTGCGCTGTTCGAGCTCTTCAGCTTCATGTCCTCACAACGGCGAGGCTTCGACTTGCCCGCTCTGGGCCGAGCCTCATTTTCCTTTGAGCGGTGGGCCAACACTAACTGTAGTCAATCATGAGTGTTTTCCCAAATGTCACTTTGCAGCCACCGTAGAAGAAACACTAATGTAATGAAAATACCTCAGGGTTTGGATAAATGATGATTCCTTTACAGGGTTAGCGCTCTTTAGGCAATGAAAATGAAGCTGGGTAAAAGAACACGAAGGGGAGCTTTTAGCCCCCTTCCTCCAGCCAAAGAGCTTTCACTGGCAAGAGCAGGAATAGATATAAGATTCTTATCTACGGCTTTGATTCATCATGCAGATCCTGGAATAGATGGGGATTGTGTGTGTGTGTGTGTGTGTGTGTGTGTGAACAAGAAGAAAAGAGTGCATACAAGGGAGAGATATACTGTCAGTGTTTTTCCCCCGACATACACATTTTCTTAAATAGTTTAAGGAAAAGAAAAATCACATTTACACAATTTTCTTCTTAACCAAAATGCAGTCAATCAGCCAAGTCCTGCAATGGAGCTACAGGGCTAGCAAGCTAACAAGCAATGGAAACTCATACCCGACCAGCTAACATCATACAAACTGCCTTAAAGAATCTTTCAAATAGCTCATGTGATTTTTGACTCTGTATGACACTCTGGTATCTATAAAAGGGGCTAAATAGCAATAAAACTCCAATAAACATTCATTTGAAAGTAATTTTTATAGATAGCAGTTAACATGGGGTTTGCATGATGCTAATACATCATTTTCATAATAAACCAATTACAAAGTGCTGCAATGTGTGCATGGCTCTAATTACATTGCATGAGATTGCATGTATATGAATAGGTGTATGTAAGTAAATTGCTTGTGGAATGCTGTCGTTTTTTAAAATGACCTTACTCAACTTTTTCTTTGTCCATTGTAAGCAGTTGTAAGCATTTCATCATTTTTATTACTCAATACAAGGCAAGACAAGCTTATTTATATACCTCATTCCACACATAAAAGCAAGCCAAGACTTTTACATAAATATAAGCAAATGGAACATCAAGCATTTTTATGAGTAAAAGTATATATTTGCATGTAATATGCTATTTGATACAGATGGTTTCGTATGAAGGTTTGGATAGAAAGTTACAGTTATGCTCGTCAATTAAAACACAGCAGGAATCAAAAGGAACAAACCAACATGGGATGAAACAGTAATTCTATTCTCTACTTGCTGCATGCAGTCTGAAAGGATGTGTTTCTGTGATAATTTATTGCTTCTCACGTCATTATCATACTCTCTAACAACTTTATGTCCAGTCCTACTTTAACGTTGTAGCACCAGCCCAAAAATAACATTTAACATGCCTTTCCTGATTGACTATGGTTTGGGAAAGGTGCGGGCTGAGTGCTTTTGATTCAACATGTGTCTCCTGAGTTTCAGATTAGCGTAGCAGTTTTAGAGGCTTCTCTTTTGCTTCAGACTAACTCTTGTCTTCTAACGTCAGGCCACATCTGCAGACTCCATTTATACTGGGAGTAAGTGGTTTAGCCATTAAACCTCTAAAGGCGATCTTTCCCCTCTCCTCTCTTGTATTTTCCGCAGCGCGAGACATGCGATCGGTGTCGGGTGCGATGATAGCCAGGATGGCTAGTCGGCCGTTCCTCTTTGCTTTTGCATTCCCAGCCTGTAAAAAAAGAGGAGAAAGCAACAGATATTTTAGCTTCTGCCTCATTTACTGCAGGGGCAAGCATATGTCCAGCTGTCTGAAGCTGTGTAGGCGCCTGAAGCGGGCCAACAAAAGGCCCTGGCCCATGCGGCGGCGGCACAAAGCCTTCAAACGCTCGCCCTCGCCCAGGCCGTTCTATAACCGCCACTGTCTCTATTGTCTCGGCCGTCTTTTCTCTTCAAACACGCTGATGTGATGTTGCAGACACATTTTTCTAATGTTTTACACTTCATATAATCCCTTTTCCGTGGCACGTTGGTGCTGGGAGGGGGCGATTGATGGCTCTCCGAGTGCTCGTGAGGTCAATTTGGCTGAAAGGGCAAGCACTCAATCACTGTGGGGATCGGACACAAACACACACACACACACACACACACACACAGAGCCACAGACCCAGTGTTAAATGCAGTTAAGAGATTGAACTCCTTCTCATTATATAACTTGTTCCTGTAAACTGAGCAACAAAAGGAACCATATGCACCTAAAGCGCTCCTATATAACGTGTTATTGACTTTTTAATGGGGTACATGTCATGAATGGCATGCTAGCTCAACACACATAGAGTACCAGAAAGGCCCTAAATGCACACAATTAAAGTGTATCATGCTACAAGCAAGTGGACAGTGCCTGCTCTTTTTCCTGAATTTAATTTTGTGACAGCTGTAGTGGTTTATGCACACGGGTGGGTTTTATGGCTCCTCCGTTGTTCATATGATGAAGCTGTAGGAACCTGTGTGTGTATAAAGAATAACTCTCCTTGATTGCTCTGGGATCACTGGTTATGGGAACTAGAAGGGATCACTTTTCATTGAGGGAAGATTCATTGGAGGATCCAGAGAGAGGTCAAAAATAGGCCAAAGAAGTGCGACGTCTCTTTTAAGAGAGGATGTGTGTTTTTTTAATCTTAGAATTGAGCTGCATATGCTGCATTGGGTATTTAGTATTTGGTCCGAAATGCCTCAGAAGAGTTTGCATGTATATGTGATAAAGTGAAGTGGCTTCTAATACACCACAGCACACATTTACCAAGTGAAGCAGTGGGCGGCCAGGGGAGCAGTGTACCTTAGTACCTCAGTGGTACCCCTGGCAGACCTGGGATTCAAACTCATGAGCTTCTCATCGTAGGGGCAACTCCCTAACCATTAGGCCACCATATATATATATATATATATGTAAATATTTGTTATATACCAAGATAGTAATGCCAGATCAATAAATGCTATTTTTCTTAAAAATTATATATCAGCATTCATAGTTTCATAGTTCATAGTTTTAGTTGCTTGTATCATCCATCACTTAAATGGCTGTCTGATCTGTCAGATTGGTCAGATCTGAGTGTGTGTGTGTGTGTGTGTGTGTGTGAGTGTGCTGGCGTGCATGTGTGTGTGTTTACTATCCTCTGTTTTTAGAGTGGGCTAAACTTGGGTGTGGGCCCCCTTGTACAAATACACACTTCCACCTCCCAGGGTCCACTGTCCTTTCCCTCACCCCTCACATACACACACCAGCTGAGGACAGCTACCGTCAGCTTGGCGTAAACACACACGCACCCACACGCAGGTTTGTTTTATACAATGTCAAGATGTGGGGTCGTGCAAATGTCCCTTATACTGTTCAAACATTTTTAATATGGAATCGATATTGTTGCAGGTGAGCCTGTTTAGGAATATGTTTTTTTAAAAAATCTTTGTAGATTTGTAGACGTTTAAAGGAAATTAAGGGCCGAAGATGATTCAGAAAGAACTAAATCTCTGTTACTTAATTACACTGAGAATGACAAGAAGTGACGAATGCATCTTGACTAATGGGAACAAAAACAGGGCTGGAAATTGTGTTCACCTATTAAAGAACTGTAATGCTTGAACATAAACGTGATATACAGCACCAGAAAAAATCAGAGAGCGCTGCAAATATGTTCCGTCTCTCAGGTTTTTTCTTTTATAGGTGCAGGTATTGAACTGAACAGCTTTGTCTTAGTTTTTTTAAGAACTGCTGACAATAATTATTTTTAAAGCTTAATTTAAAAAAGGAAATAACAAAATATCAAAATAAGAGAAATGATGCAGTGTTTACAGAACCTAAATAATTCAAAGAAAACTAATCTCTTGTTCACTCTTAAACAAAATGGCAAAAATTTCCTTTGACACACTGTTTTACCATCCAACGGGTCTCATTGTGAGAGGAGAGTGTCGATTACACTTCATTAAATAAGATGTGATTCAGGTGATCACTAATCACTACCTCATAAAGCAGAATGAGGTGATTGTGTAGGAATTTAACAGACACTCACATGGAATGACTGTCACACTCACAGAGATGCTGATTTAAAAATAAACTGCACTGGTCCATAATTGTTTCCGGAGCTGTATAAGCTCCTCAGTTGGCTAATAATCTCAAGGCAGGATGTGAATAGAGCAAAACCAGTCAGTCCACCGCACAGAGAGTAACATTATAGCTGGACTCCAGTGCATAAAACTCTAATTACATGACCACATGAGAGTTCAGTGGTGTTAAAAGCACAGGAACTGATCAATAACACAGATCCAGAGTCCTGTCCTGGAGGGCAGGTGTCAAGCACAGTTTGGTTGCTCCCTCCCTCAAACACGTTTGCTGAATGAACAGATGAGTTGACACTAGTTTGTTTGAGCAGGGAAACTGTGCTGGACACTGGTCTACAGGCCTACAGACATGCGGAAAAAGGAAAAGGGTGGTGTGATCAGATTATCCTTAAGAGTTATCCTTAACAGTATACTCCACACATGATGAGTTCATACAGTATATGATGTACACCAGGAGGCCTGAATTCTTGACCCCTACAGGGGGGTCTCCAGTGATTGTGTTAGGCTCTGGATTTGCTGGTATTGTTTGTTCCGACTTGTCACTGCAATGGTGAACTGTCAGGTGTTCTGACAGTTCACTATGTTGAAGCATTTTTTTCTGTATAGAAGTGCATTTGTCCGGAATGACAATGGCCCCACAAAGAGACTGTGAATGGTTTCAGGAGTATAAAAATGGTGCTGATCATTTTCTATGGCCTTCACAATTAGTCTTAAACAAACTGAAACCCAGTGGGAAAATTTGGAGCAACGTTTTAGATACTGCGCTTCACCCTCATCATCAAAACACCAACCGAGTGAATACCTTTTGAAAGAATGGGGTTCTAGCTCTCAGAAACTTGTAGAATACATAACATGGAAGATGTTCTGGTGGCTTGTGGTATCCAGTCATCAAAATAGGACACTCAATGTTGCTTTTTCCTTGTCTGTATAATACACATTTTAAAACTTAACCCTACACCCAACCCTAATGCTAACAAACAAAATAAATCACTGTATCTTTTCTGTTTGTTAAAAAAAGCACTTTAGAAAGTCAAGCCCATGCTGTTGTAAATCTGTTTTTCTCTGCTTTTCAAACAAAGTTTGGACATTTTTGAAATATATGGAATTATATGAAAACAAACACAAAAGAACACAGAGCTACTCTTAGGGGTCCTGCTCCCTTTTGTTTACTCCAGCCGTTTTTGTCAGGGTTGAGCTGAGTTCACTCATGCCACAGCTTGTGTGTGTTTTCTAACCAGGCCTATCATCGTGTTTAGTCTGAGGTGAGATCATCTCTCTGCGGACTGACCTTTTGGCCTTTTTGATCTTCTTTGCCAAGGGGTATGTTGAACTCACCTGGGCGGGGAGGGGTTAAACTGCTCACTCTGACAGGCCGTGCTTGAGCGAGATGCAGTGGTGTCTCATGCATGAATGAGGGATAAGAAAGAAGAGAGAGATGAGCGAGACTGTTGTGCAACAAGCGAGGTGAACCAACACTCAAGCACTTTCGCATAGTTTCACCAGCTGCCAGTCACCAGGCTCAAGGAAAAGAGGACAGGGCCTGTCATACAGGAGAGGAAAAGGGACTCTAAAAGGCCTGCGCAATACATTCCTAATCATTAGCATTAAGACTGATATCAGAGATGTCTGCAATATATGAAAGAACTCACTAAAATGCTTTGTTTCCTAACATCAACCTTTACTATATTGATATTGCAAAAGTCTGCAGAATACTTATACACCAATGAGCATTCTGACCAATCAGGTCCTTTCAGTGTTTTAGAAGTTATTAAGGTGAAAATACCGTTTCAGGTCAGAAATGCTGTCTATAAATATATGTAAACTGATCAACCGCAACGTTAAAGTGAAGTGAAATACATGGATGATCTCTTTTTAGTGGCACCTGTCAAAGGGTGGGATAAAATATACAGCATGTGAACAATCGGTTTGTGACGCTGATGTGTTGGAAACAGGAAAAATATGAAAATGTGAGGATCTGAGTGACACTGATGAGGCGGAATCAGTTAAACAATTGGGTCAGAGCATCTCCAAAATGTTCCCAGTTTGCAGTGGGTAGTACCAACCAAAAGTGGTCCAAGGAAGGAAGGAAAGAAAGGCATATGTGCGCATGACCTACCTGGAGAAAAGATGGCCTCAGGATACACTATGGAAAGACGACAAGCCAGTAGGGGCAGTGTGATGCTCTCGGCAATGTTCTGCTGGGAAACCCTGGATCCTGGTGTTCATGCGGAAGCAACTTTATCACGTACCACTCATATAACCTTGTTGCAGGCCAAGTACACCCCAGCATGGCAACAGTACTCCCTAATCTCAGTGGTCGCTTTTGGTAGGATAATGTGTTCTTTAACATTGAGAGAATTGTTAAGGAATTAAGAAAAAACAAAGAATGCCACAGATCTCAGTCCAATCAAACATTTGTGGGATATGCTGGACAAATTAGTCTGATCCATGGATGCCCCACCTCAAAATGTACAGGATCTACTGCTAATGTTTTACTGCTAACAGAAATCCTATGGAGTCCATGCCTCAACAGGTATGAGCAGTTTTGATAATATTAAGCAGGTGGACTGATCGGTGCCCACTGGTAGACCACAGTCAGCGACCCATAGTAGACCAGTAGTTTAAATCTTTCTGGTTTCAATTATTTTCTGATTTATCATAACATTTTTCACTACAAACTCACTTGGGCACACGCACCCTGTGTCTTTAACCTTCTTGTGGTAAAGTTCACACTTGTCATCACCAATTGAGTGGCCTGTCCAATGGTGCAAATACACAAATATCACCTTTTCTCAAACAGGCTGGAGACAGGTGGTTGGTTGCTAGAATTTCGTTAAGAGGGAAAAATAGGTTTTGGATATTATGGGCTGGAGAAAAAGAAGAGGAGAGGAGCGTAACGGACAGAAACGAAAGAATGTGACAGGAGGCGAAGCCTCTCTTATAAGACGTCAAAGGGAAAGAGGGAGCTTTCAGTCACGCAAGCACATTTAATTTACACACATACTGCGCCGTATCCTTGTCTGTCCTTCTCTTAGGTTATCCTGCATGGCAGCACCTCACTCTAAGCTGAGCTTGACTTCTTGTTGAACAGCTAAATGCTTTTGCGTTAAATTAGAAGTATGTGTATATCATTAACACACACATACACACACACATTCTCTGACGCCCCAACCAATGCAATTTAGTTTCCCTCCTCGTTTCGGCAGTACTTGCTGAGGTTTTGCTATTTGTTCCTGTAGTCTTGTTTTAATGGCTGGCATGGTTAGACCAGAATGGATCTGACCTCTGGCCTTGGGGAAATGAGTGTATATTGATTTGTTAAACAGTCAGTGAGGCTAAGTGCTTGCCTCTATGGCTGCTACTAATGCTCAGTTTCCTCATTTACTGATAAGGAGGCTTGTTGTGGGCGGTGTAAATGCTGATGTATTAGTAGATGTTTCTGCTTAAAAGTGTACAATGGAGTTAGATGGACTTTAAAGGTTGGATTTCAGTCATTAATGAAAGTGGCTTTATGGTGTGTGGTTTGTAGTAAAGTTTCTGGAACGTTTTAAAACATGATCAACTTGAGCCTCATTTGTGTTTATAAGAAGGAGGAGATACTTTATTATCATGTAAAAGCACTAAACTGTCATTATTATTGCGTGTACAGCTTACAATATTGAAGTCACTGCATTTTAAACAGTGTATACAGTTTTAATACATTTTAAACCATATTTGTTAAACAGTATGCCATTAAGTATCTCTTCCTAACGTGTTTGTTTACATAATTATTTAACCCTAACTCAGAGCCTATTAGGCTGTGAAAAAACAGTCTAGAACCGGTGTTAGTTCTCCTACATGCTGCTCTATTGGTGTGCCGCCGCTTGGGCACACCCTCTGCGGGTTTCCCCCGCCCATTTGTGGGCGGAGACTATCCTGAACGTTCTCTTCCTGGGTATTTGCATATGATGCCATTTTAAAACCATAGTTGTGGTTATTATTATTACATGTTTTTTAGATTACAGTAATTTTGGTTCTACATCTGACACCTCGAGCATCAACACAAATCGGGGGAACTTCTATATACAGAGCTGTTTTGCTGTATGAAGACAATTTGCTTGTTAACCATCGTTAATTAAATGTGTGATGTAATATGATATGTGAATAACATTCATATTTGCAGTGTGTATTTTACAGCCATAACCTCCTTTTACTGACCAGTTTATTCAGGTTCATCAAAAATGTTCTTCTGATGCTCAAATTTATATTTCTTACATTATCTTTCTACTCTGTGGTCAGTTTCACAGTTTTCTTTGAGCAAAATTTTAAATGCATCGATTTATGAGATTTTTTGTAAATGTTACGTCCCCTTATTCTGCTCCAAATAACTTGATCTGTGTTGTAACTTTCACATTCATGCTGCTTTAGGCGGAACTTTTCAGGCGCATCCCTGAAAGAAAGTTTATGGTTTCATTTGTAACACGGATATGTAGATTGATGGAATAAATGTGATTTCTTAAATTATTTTTAAAAGTAACTAGTTTCTGAAGCAGAAGAGATGTCTGTGTATGTTTGTGTGCTGTAGACTCAGCTGCTTCTGGCAGTGGTGGAAGATGAGAGCAGTGTTCAGGAGAACAGAAGAGATATGGCTGAGACTCTGCTGAATGCTCTGACTGACAGACAGCAGCACAGACAGACCTGGAGGGACAGGTAAGAGAGAGGCACGCATACAAACACAAACTTTTGGGATTACACACATACCCCAAAAGATGACAGAAATTATACTTTGAAGGCAAATGCACCAGGCAAACTGACAATACTGTTCCAGATCAGTGTGTGGCCAAAAGTATTTGGACATCCAAGTGTCTCAGCCACACCCATTACTAACAGGAGTTTAAAATCAGGCTCACAGCAATCCATTGACAAACCGTAGACAAATATTGTAGCAACAGTAAAATGGGTCAACCTTAAACATGGCAATGCTGCCAGTGTCAGTTTGTGGAGTTTGTATGCCAGCGAACAATAAGTGCCATTATTTTTGAATGAATGAGCACAAATTTCTTCAGTCGCATACAAAATCTTGTGTAAAGCCTTCTTAAAGGAACAGGGGAGGAGGCAACTCCTCATTAATGCCCATAATTTTAGAATGAAATGGAGGTCAGTGTGTCCATATACTTTTAGATTATGTATATATAATATACATATCACTACACGTATTATTTCGATTCCTGCTAAAATATGTAGAATTGCTTTCAGAGCATATTTTGGGAAACCTCTTGCAGCGGTTGCTATCTTGTTCCCCCTCTCTTTCGGTCAAACGCACCTATGTAAACACACACACGTGTGCACTGATAGCCCAGTGACTTCCTTCCTCAGAGATAAGACTGACTTAGACAGTGCCCATTCATTCTGATAACACATAGCACAGAAACACACACACATACACACACAGATAACACTGCTGTTCACACTGCACAACTCCCCTCCAATTTTGGTCCCTTCAGGAGTCCACCACACTTGAACATGTGCACACACGGGCCTGCCCACAGGCTCAGATTCATCTGAAAGATGTAGCTGTCAAAAAGAGCTCACCATCATCAATCCCCTTTAAGGCAATCAAACATCTTTCTTTTTGGGTGTGTGTGTGTGTGTGTGTGTGTGTGTGTGTGGGTGGGTGTGGGTGTGGGTGTGGGTGTGGGTGTGGGTGTGGGTGCGGGTGCGGGTGTGGGTGTGTGTGTGTGTGTGTGTGTGTGTGTGTTTGTGCGCGTGTGTTTAAACAAAACCCAGCCTCGGCCAAAGGAAAAATCAAACTTGTCCACAAATGTAGCCAAGCAGTCACTTTTGTATCCAAAGTTTACTTCTTTAGTTTTTTTTAAAGCTATGAACCTTTCAGAATCAATGGAAGAAACATCAATAACCTTCGGTTTGTGGGTAAAACTACACCCACAGCGGAAAAGCAAGAAGACCTAAAGGTCTGTATGAGGAAAGCTATAAAGCACAGTGAGAGGATGAGACTTCAGCTCAGCGTGAAGAAAACAATGGTCTTAAGCACAGGAAGGACCGCCAAGCGCAACACTGATGGTGTAAAACGTAAAAGTGATGGACAGCTTTTGCCTACTATTATCAATTTTTAACATCAAAGAAGCCAGCAGTAAAAGAGTGGGAGAGAATGGTCTTCAAATATGATAAAGTGTCTCTACAAACAAAGATCAGAATGGTCCAGGCTGTGGTCTTTTCTGCTGTCCTTTGTGGATTACAGAGCTGGAAAATAAGAAAAAACAGAACAAGATAAATATTGATGCCTTTTGAACCCTTGAGCTGTCGAGCATTTTTAAGAGTATCTTGGATGACAAAGAGAACTAACAAATGGATTTTTGACCACATTACACCTTGCTTCTTGCTCAAAGCACTGATAGCCTAACTGAAGTTCTTACTTTGGACAAAGAACCAGTTCTATGGCAAAGACAGTTTAGTTTTGAGTAGGTAAAGACAAAAGAGGCAGAGAACAGCCAGAAACATGCTGGATGCTAATCAGAAGAATCACAAACAAGCTTTTAGGAATCCTTAAGACCCAAATAGACGAGAGGATCTAGACAAATGTTGTCTGTATGGTCACCATGAGTTGAAATTCGCTGCACAATATTATAATCTACACGACACAGACATTGCAGCAGTCATCTTAAACATAGGGCTTTGCTGAAATTCCAGATTTTTGGTCCTTTTTCATAGATTAGAGTATGCCATAGAGTGCAAGAAACCACGTCACCAAGTCTATTTGAGATTGCTTCACAATTAGACAGTTAGTTTGATGCAGTTTGCACAACACTAATGGCTCCTGTGACTTGTTAGCCTTACAGCACTTTGTGTCTTGGTGGCAGACTCCATCGATGTTAATACAAAACTGTGTGAATTAGATTTTTTTCCCTTGAGTTTCCCTTTAAACTGCCTTAAGGAGACATTTCCTAAACCCATGTCACCTTTGACTAATGTTCATTCAGGCCTGCCTGCCCTCTGCTCTGTGTGTTTTTGCTCAAGTGTTGATGCTTGGGTTTCTTTGCTGGTGGGTCGTCGCATTCTTTGCACAGGCGTCGAAAGCTGGAGACCAGGCCATGCCTGTCCATTCGTCAAGACAGAGTCTACACACACACACGCATACTTTCAGTGCGCTGTGCCTGCACACACACGTTTATTTCATCAGTCAGAGAGATTAGATAGGGTCAGACCCGTTCCCTCACGATCTCTGTTCTAATGCATTTGAACTCCCCCCTTTTGCTCTCTATCACTTCCTGCCCCCCCTCCATCCTCTCCGCTCAGGCCTGATAATGGAACCTCCCACATTAGCCCGGGCTCTGTGAGGCGCCTGTCAACAGGTAACATTTAAAGGAAAAGAACCACATGGCCCGGTACGACGTTAAACACAGTGTGATAAGATAGAGCTGATGTTATCTCCGACACATAACACACAGGCAGGGTGACAGTAACATGCTTTTAGCAGTGTGTATGTGAAACCTCTATTCCGACTCACTGAATCATTTTCTAATCAGTTGCAGTATCGCTTCTCTTGGCTGCAAGCATGAAAACAGCTCTTCATCACTCGTTTGTCGTTTGTCACAACGCAAAGTCTGCAGCAGATATTTTGACCAAAAAAATCTACTTTATTTACCTCAAATTTTGTGATTTTTTGGGGGGTTCTGTTTCACCTTTGCACCATAACTATGAAGCTACATAGTAACAAGTATAGGAGGCTTCTATTTAGCGATTAGCATCAAGCATACCTGAATCTTCACCTCCTGCGAGTTCACCTCCTTTAAGTTATTACAAATAGACTTACTGATGTTTTTTTACAGTTTATTTCACACAGTGTGTGGGGATGGTTCCTTACTCCAGGGTGCCTCAGTGTTACCACTAGCAGTCCAGAGATTCAATTCCTCGACCGTCTGATTGTAGGGGCAACTTCCTAGCCACCAGGCTACCAGCTGCCCCAAGAGGGAGAGGGGTTAGCACTAGAATGAATAAACGGTCATTTATTGTCTCCCCACTTATTTTTATGTTTTGTTGGCAGTCAGTATCTCTGCCTAGAATATTTCTACGGTTGAAGTGGCCAGAAAAAAATGTGATTGGAAGATGACAGTGTAAACAAACACTGGTAACAGATTTTAGCCGTTTAGCCGATTTTAGCCGTTTTCTTACTGCTAAATTAGCTTGTATTGCTCGCTTGTTAACATAATTTGGCAAGATTGAAATAAAATGAAACAAGCAATTACCAATCAGCAATTACCACATTCTTTCTTTCTCCTTAGTTTAGTATACTATAATGTAACATCTTCCACTGTTGCCTGATTTTTTGTGCCTAACTAAAATAAGTGTATCATACTGTTTTCCATAAAAATTTGGATAACATTGTATGTAAATACTTCTAAATTTTTACATTTTGTAGATTTTTGATGCTGTGGTCGGTTTTAGCAGCTCATTTCACCAGCGCTGGACCACAGAAGAGAAGAGTCTGGATTGGGTTTACCTTGTGTATAGGGATGGCAGAGCCAGACGATGTTCTGTGGAAGAGTGGAGTGAGTGAGTAGGAATATACACCTGAATGATAAGAATAAGGTAGCTGGGTGCTGACCTAGAAATCAGTTGAGTCTAAGTCTAATTACATTTTTCTGTTTTTTTTATTTTTTATTTTTTAAACAAACTGTGCTAAACAGACACATATATGAAATTAATTGATTTGATCATCCAGCTAGGTCTTAGTGCTTCTCCGATAAAGCCGTTCACACTGCTCTTCTGACCCAATGAGCAACTATTAACTTTCTGATGTTGGGGTGTGTTTACAATGCTTTCTGTGAGTAAACTCAGTCCCATGCCACTGTTCCGACATGTCCTTATTGGACCTTTAAGCATTAATTCTTCACCACACCTCCCTTGCTAAAACTCGTCCTTGCTGATTCATGCTCCTTATTTACTGGTGAAAAGCCTAATTGTTTTATTGGTTTAGTATGCAGAAGACTTTGCTTTTCCGATTATGGCCTCCTTTGTCTCGGAGCATAATGGCGTTAAAGTTTGGAGTGTTAAAGCCAGGATGATGGATCGCTGGGGCTGAAGACTCATAAACACAAGCATGGGCCGTCTGATTGATTAAGCCTTCCGACTTTCTTTCAGACGGCCGTTGTTTCTGAAACAGCGCTTTAAGTGGTGCGGAGTGCAGGGCATGGGGCTGCAGGCTTGAGAGCGAGAGAGAGAGCGAGACAGAGAGAGACAGAGAGAGAGAGAATGCTAAATGTGACCGCAGGGGACCTCTTGCTGCTTTATAAGTACTCAGGTTGAATGATGACTTCACTTCCACCACCCCAGTGACCCATCTATTCTCTTAAACTCACTCACTCACTCATGCTGCTCTCTAGCCACCATTTCCTTATGCGCTGATAGATAAACACACACACCCCCACACACACATACATACACAAAGAGCTGTGCATTTCTCTTGCCGTGCAGTTTTTGTATTATTAATATCGTTTATTATTTTTTATTGCTCCTACATAGCATTGTGGATTTCATCTTTTCGGGTTCCTCATATTGATACGATAAATAAATCTCATATAATAAAATATACAGTGTGGCAAAAAAGTATTTAGTCAGCCACCAATTGTGCAAGTTCTCCCACTTAAAAAGATGAGAGAGGCCT